>JACXGM010033292.1:0-12332 GCA_016801145.1 Umbra pygmaea
AGCCGATGGACTAACTGGAACAACAGTATGAGTGCGTAGGATTCCCAGAGGACCTCTGTCTAAAACTCTGCTCACCCGCCAGAAGACCGCTCATTCGCCAACACTCCCGCTGGCGGACCGCCTGTTAAACGATGAGCAAAAAGCTAGCGGACCGTCAGCTGTAGCCGCCGGTGGTCCGCCAGCATCATGTTTGCTGGGTTGTCTTAAGAGACCTTATGAAAAATCTCCTGGAGCAAGGTTAAAATGGAAACTGATGGAAATGTGGATTATTTAACGACAATAAACTAAAAAAGAAATGTCATCTGTACTCCTGCATGCAGCTCCACACAAGGCACCAAGCCTTGTAAAGAACTTAATTCCATGTTATTGGATGTATACACAAATACAAAAAGTTGAACTATAGTACTCAACTAGTGTTCTATTATAGAATAGTGGCAAGAGGATATTAGTGAGTTTGATATGGGTGTGGAGGACTATACATTTTTCACAAAATGTTCTGATCACTGGTGGGACCACATATCCTGCTTTTAAAATAGGGCGTAACATGACCCCTCCCCCGCTCCTACACCCTTGCATAGAGGAACGCTTTTCAGTGCCTTTACATAAGTTTCTGTCTATAACACTGAATGTAGGTTTCTGCTAATTCCGATGTGTCCTGACATTCCCCAGACATTTATAATTTCCTCTTTTAGAACTGTGAGGACATTGCTGTGTGTACTTCATTGCTGTATGCAGAGGAATTAATCTGCCAATATAGTCACTGTATTAGACAGTAATGTGTTTCTTTTTCATTGTTTGGACAATATCATTTTCAGGCCTTTCATCTGTGCTTTACCTTTTTTAATTTTCGGTCTTCCCAGTAAAATCGTGTCCTGGAGTGAATCTTCACAGTGTGCATCCAGAGAGACTGCTCCAGGCCTAAGCCGGTGCCTCTCATCAGGACCAATTGGGGCAGGTATGAAGGCAGGCCCTGGAGCTCACTGGAGGTAAGTTTAAAATTGAAAGACTTAACAGGCTGTTTGTGTGTTCCCCACAGACCACGGCGGCGATGACAAAAAAGCCAGAGCCTGAGCCCGGCGAGATGAGCACAGAGCATCCCCAGGGAGATAGAGTTGAAAGTGGCTGTATTTTCTGTATGAGGCGTGCTTGATTTTGGACTGGAATAAAATGCCCTCAGGCCTCACACCCATACACTGCTTGTCTCTGTGTCTTGCCTGTAATAGTTAATTAGGTATAACAAACTGAATTTATAAAATGATAATGTAAGTAGGATAGTATTTTAACAGTGTGCATGATTTTCTTTGACAAAAACTCTTTCATAGGGCACATTTAAAAACTATGGTGGTAGGATGTACCATATATTGAGGATCCCTAAGTGAAAGTTCTCTACATTTGTGCTCATAAGTTGGCATACCCTGGCAGTGAAATTTCAGCATTGATTTTGACAATATAACTGTTCATGCAAAGAAAATCTGACTGTAATGTAAGAATAATGATCATATGAAGCCGTTAATTATCACATAGTTGTTTGGCTCCTTTGTAAACCATACCAATAACATAATAAGAAATCAGCCAAATGGCCCTGATCAAGAATTGTTCGTAATACAAAGAAAAACCCAAAGGTAACCTTGGGAGAGATACAGGCTGCTCTGGAAAAAGGTGAATAAAAATACCTGAACAAAATTAGCTGCATGGTCATGTTGCCCAAAAGAAGCCCTTACTGCACCAGTGCCACAAAAAAGCCTGGTTACAAAATGCCCAACAAAACCCTGACACGCCTTAGCTTCTGGCACACTGTAATTTGGAGTGATGAGACCAAAATAGAGCTTTATGGTCACAACCATAAGCAATATGTTTGGAGTGGTGTCAACAAGGCCTATAGTGAAAAGAAAATCATCCCCACTGTGAAGCATGGTGGTGGCTCACTGATGATTTGGGGGGGGGGGGTGAGCTCTGAAGGTACATGGAACCTTGGAAAAATTTATGGGAATATGAATATAGCATGTAATCGGAGAATACTGGCAGACAATTTGTATTCCTCTGCATGAAATCTGCGCATGGGACGCTCTTAGACTTTCCAGCATGACAATGACCCTAAGCACAAGGCCAAGTTGACCCTCCAGTGGTTACAGCAGAAAAAGTTGAAGGTTCTGGAGTGGCCATCCCAGTCTCCTGACCTTAATAGCATAGAGTCACTCTGGAGAGATCTCAAACGTGCAGTTCATGCAAGACCATTTTGCCCAGATGAATGGGCAGCTAAACCACCTGAAAGAATTTGAGTTCTCATAGACAACTATAACAAACGGCTGCACAAGCTCATTGATGCTAAAGGGGGCAATACACTGTATTACGAACTGAGGGTAGGCAGACCTATGAACAGGGGTAATTTAATTATAAATAATAACATTGTCTTTTTTGCCATATTTTCTATTATGATTGTGCCATTCTGTTATGACCTACAGTTGAATATGAATCCCATGAGAAATTTTTTAAATATTTTTTTCCCTGCTCATTCATGTTTTCTCTGAAAATGTTACATCTACTACCAATTCTCCAGAGGTATGGAAAAATGTTGAGCACAACTGAATTAATAAGTGGAAGGCAAACCATCCTACAGCTACTCAGTCATGAGGTAGCCCCGATCATGTTGACACTATACTGTATACTGCGTCTTTGCAATACGTTACAAAGTGTTACATTAAGATATATTTTATAATCTTTATTATTATATTCTTTCATTCTTAGCTCATGACACTGTTTGAGAGAATGCTAAGAGTGTGCAAAACTGTCATCAACCGAAAGGAAACCTAATCTAGAATTTTTGTTTAGCAGTAGATAATTTCATATCATAGTTGTGATGTCTTCACATTATTCTACATTTTTCTACATGTAGAAAAAAGTAAAATGAAGAAAAAACCTTGAAAGTGTAGGTGTAAGTGGTGCTTTACATTCATGTAAATAATTGTAAAAAAATGTTTTCTGTTTTGTGTGAGAAGTTTGATTTAAATGTGAATTTACTTAATTGCAATCTCTTTAGTTCACTGAATAATACATTAGTCTGTAGACCTGGAACTCTAAGTGTGTTCAAGCTGTCAATTCAAAAAATAGTCTGCACTTAAAAAATAGAACGTTCATGATATTTATTCAAAGACGAGATGATTGAATTAATACATGATTCCATGAACAATAATCATAACAATAGGTAAGTTATTTAATAACAAAAACAAACACCCCATTCTAGAATCAAACAGGTCTACGTGATAGGCCAGATTATTGTAAAGGCATAAGAGGAGGTGGACATGCTCTTAAAAGCCCTTTTTCAACCAATCACGACTTTGGGTAGGTGCGGCCAGAAATTTGGGCTGGGATTTTGCTCACACATTTCAAAGCAGTAGTGGAAAGGCAGTGACATCACATCCCTTTACTTGTTACAGTTTCGGTCCCTGCCCTGTGCTTTTTTTTGTCCAGACGTCTATACTATAGAGGGCGCATATGGCTCAGTGGGTAGGGAGTCAGGCTTGTAGTTTGCCAGTTCGATTCCCGACTGAGCCAAATGTTGTTGTGTCCTTGGGCAAGACACTTTACCCTAATTGCTCCCAGGTCGTTGCTGTAAATAAGAAATTGTTCTTAGTCAACTTACCTGGTTAAATAAAGGTTAAATTTAAAAAAAAAATACTGTAGCCTTTCGAAGATAGCGGATGTAGCCGTCTGGCTTGCGAGACTACGTAGCTATTGAATATCATCCTGACACTATGGCACAAGGATGCTAGTAGCAAACTCAAAAAGATGGTTAGAGGATATTAGATCATGAAATAAGGCACAAGCCAAACCTAATTGTCATCATCTAGGAAGAGGTATTCAGAGGGCAGTGACCAGCCGACAAGAACAAAATGTAGGCCGGTCACACTTTTAATAAAGCACACTGTAGGTGTTTCACATTTTTACATATAAAAAATGTCAAGCATACAGTGTAATAACTTAAGCATAAATACAAAAGAATGGACAAAAAGCAGTACGTTTTGAAAGCTGTGGCATCAGTATGTCGTTATGCATATAAATGTCCAGATAAAAAAATAACTACAATGCTAAACAAACATGTAAACAAAACCGTAAATCGGAGCCTTTATCTCCAGATACCAATATTCACATATCCACCTCCCTTTATCTGCATAGCTACTGAGGAACCTCAACTCATTGTTAAAATTCAGCATGTATACCACAGTAGGTGTGTGAGTGTTTTATCAAAATTCTGCCACTGCAAGGGCAGGGTAGCCTTTCGACCAGGGGTTACAGCAGTGAGGTCAGGATCAGTCCACTTCTGTCAGCCCACAGGGCCTCCTGAATTCCTGACCACGCTCATGGATCCATTTGTTGGACACTGGCAACACAGAAACATAACGTCAGTAGTAATCCCTCCTCTGTCTCAACGCATGAAACTAAGGGCTCCGTTAAAACCCACTACCAGAGAGTCTCCTAATGGGTAGAGCCTTTCATTGTCAAAGGGAAAACAAAAACACTTCAGCAAATTGCTTTGAACGGTTGAGTGCAGCCTTGTGCAGACTGTGAGCAATACTGACTAGGAAATAAAGACAGAAACGCATACAAATGACTGACGTTAATACATGGATGGAGAGTGATAGTAGAGAGGCTCTACACAATCGTGTGGCTGAACTCTTCATCTGACCTACCCCATTTACTTCCGACTAAGACGGGACATGCAGCGTGTCTGGTCCTGTAGTCTCCCTCTCCGCTCCTGAAGAGGTTGTACCAGAATACTGCAGTTCCCTGTGGACACATGTTGAGAAGCCATCCTCTGGTTAGCATAATCACACTAGATCAATGGAATGGCTCCACTAACAGCACCGATGCTGCCTTCAACATTCCATTATATGATAAGTGCAGACTAGCATTTTCCTGAGCAAGCGTTTTGTCCAGGTCAGGTCACATGGTCCGGAAAAACCCACAGCCCCCCTAGTGACATGCTTGTGTGTCAGGGTACATCAATATTTTCTCTAAAAATATCACCTTTTTGGGATAGATAGCTGCTCCAAAATCCGGGAAAACCGTGGCTCCTCCAGCTTCAACATCACTCATCTGCAATGGGAAGAAGACAGCCTTATACAGGCATGTAATCCACCTAATATCATGTACTTACTTCTCTAAGAGATGTGTGCTACATTTACATTAACAAATATAAACAGGTATAATGAAAAAATATGTAGCAATGAAATTACTACTAACAATAGTTTTGAAATAAAATTATAATAAAATGAAATATTACAACAACAGAAAATCCATAACATACATTTAAATACACAAATGTGGGAATTAGGTCACCCTAAGAATGGAGATCTAGAAAGTCCAGCAATCTCCACCTATTGCAGACCCATCCCTACATGCAGTATTAGCACTGACCAAGAAAGTACATTGCAGGCCAAAGGGTAAAGTGGTACAAAACAATATGCACTGTAATTGACTGAGACCTCAAGTTGAATTTCCATTGTTTTTGCAGCACCCTGCCACTGTAGCAAGAGTAATGGTTGTTTGAGCGTCTGGTAACACTACTAGTCAAATGTCACAAAACATGGGAAGGTCAATCAATTGAAGTCCAATATTGAAAGAAATGTTATGAATTTACCAAAAACAATCATTACGCGAAACAGAAAAAAAGATTCTAAATCTAAAATAGGTTGGAAAATCACAGTAACAACTGGTTACCCATACTCACGTAATTTAAAAAAGTAGCCACACGATTTCCAGTGCCTAATGTTTTGAAAGCATCAGGCTCATCTCTCTATGAAGATAAAATTTGAAAATAAAACAAGTTAAATAGACACAGGGTAATGTACTTACGTAGTTCAAGTAGGTAGCAAGTCTATTTCCATCGGCCATGATGTCCTGAGGACGCTGCAACAAATGTATACATCTTTTACCCAGAATGCAATGAGTAGCCCAAGGATCCCGCCACTATAGGCACTAAAGAAATTATCTGTCACCAAAATAATTATATGTTTGAGTTAACATGGTTATTGAAAATCAGCAGGTGGTTATACACATTACAAAAACAATGTCATTTATACACTGTGTGCACAATTATTAGGCAAGTTTTTTTTACCATATCATCATTATTATGCATATGTTCCAACTCCAAGCTGCATAAACAGGAATGCTTATTGGATGTAATGAGGGAGGGTGTGGCCTAAGGAGATCAACACCCTATATCAAGGTGTGCATAATTATTAGGCAGCTTCTGTTCCTCAGGCAAAATCGGCCAAAAAAGAGATTTAACTGACTCAGAAAATTTTTAATTTTAACTTAATTTAACCTTTATTTATCCAGGTAAGTTGACTAAGAACAATTTCTTATTTACAGCAACGACCTGGGAGCAATTAGGGTAAAGTGTCTTGCCCAAGGACACAACGACATTTGGCTCAGTCGGGAATCGAACTGGCAACCTTCTGACTACAAGTCTGACTCCCTACCCACTGAGCAATCTGCGCCCCTTTGTCTTTCAGAGGGATGCAGCACTCTTGAAATTGCTATGATATTGGTTCATGATCACAGAACCATAAAATGTTTTGTTTCAAATAGTCAACAGGGTCGCAAGGAATGTGTTGAGAAAGAGATGCAAATTAACTGCCAAAGATTTGAGAAGACTCAGACGTGAAGCTACCAGGAACTCATTATCCTCCAGTGCTGTCATATTCCAGAACTGCAAACTACTTGGAGTGCCCAGAAATACAAGGTGTTCAAAGAAATGGCCAAGGTAAAGAAGGCTGAAACTTGACCACCACTGAACAAGACACAAGAGAATGGGCCAAGAAATGAAGACAGATTTTTCTAAGGTTTTATGCACTAATGAGATGTGTGACTCTTGATGGACAGGCCCGTGGCTGGATCCAAAATGGGCACAGAGCTCCACTTCGACTCAGACACCAGCAAGGTGGAGGTGGGGTACTGGTATGAGCTGGTATTATTAAAAATGGGCAATTTGGACCTTTTCAGGTTGAAGATGGACTCAAACTCAACTCCCAAACCTACTGCCAGTTTTTAGAAGAGACCTTCTTCAAGCAGTGGTACAGGAAAAAGTCTGCATCTTTCAAGACCATGATTTTTATGCAGGACAATGCTCCATTGCACGCATCAAATTACTTCACTGTGTGTCCAGCCAGTAGATGCCTTAAAGATGAAAGAATAATGACATGGCCCCCTTCCTCACATGACCTAAACCCTATTGAGAACTTGTGGTCCCTTCTTAAATGGTCGATTTACGATGAAGGAAAACAGTACACCTCTCTGAACAGTGTCTGGGAGGCTGTGGTTGCTGCTGCACAAAAAGTTGATCACCAACAGATTAAGAAACTGACAGACTCCATGAATGGAAAGCTTATGACTGTTATTGAGAATAAGGGTGGCTATACTGATTTGTTTTGAAATATCAGAAATGTTTATTTGTAAATTTTGAGTTGTTTATTATTCTCATTTTAACAGATGAAAATCAACACGTGAGATGGGAAACTTTTAATTTTCATTTATTTGCATAATTATCCTGCACACTAGTAGTAGCCCAACAATTGTGCACACAGATATTCTCCAAAGAAAGCAAAGACCTCACTTTTACTTTAACTATTCAGGATCGAGGTGTATTTACATTTTGGATTGTCACGAGAGTTGTTCAAAAATAAAAGTAATCCTCAAGAATACAACTTGCCTAATAATTTTGCACACAGTGCATGTTGTATATTTTATACAGGGGCATCTGTTGTGCACACTGACAGCTTCAAGACTGAGGAGCCCTCAGTTTCAAAATGCTAAATTCATCACGCTGTGATCTTTGTGCCAAGAAGTTTCAAAGTTTTGGACATTGATGTGAATGTGCTTTATCCCATAATTCAACCGGCATATATTATAAAAGGGCATATGAAAAGTATGTTTATTTATAAAAAATAGCAAAGATTCCTGATTACAGCTACATAGGGGATATAAATAGCCAAAAAACTAGTTTTAATCGGAAACAGAAAATCCTCCACCATTGCAAGGGTGCCAATTTATTTTACCAAATTTTTCCATGCTACTGTATTCATAGAAACTTTCCACTTCCTAGGAAGATTCCCTTGGGTTATGGACGTGCTTGAACTGCAACTCAACCCCCTTCTTGCAGTCGTACAGGAATGCAGGGCCCCTGCCTTAAAACGTCATTCTAGCTGTGCCCCAAATGAAACCAAGTTACCCTTCACAGTTGTGCTCTACATGGGAAATAGGTTGTGGATGTAGCCTCTGGCAGAAGCGATCAATGGGAGCCAGTTGCTAGTCCTGCAGGTTGGTGACTATATGTGCAGCAGAAATGTGTGTGCAGGAAAGTTGTTTTTTATACCAAATGTTAACATATATTGTTATTGCAATGTCGGATGTTTATATAATAGTTGCTAAACATATAAAGACAAACTTCCACCAAGATCACATCAGGATAAATGTTTGCATGCCTGTTGCACCCCTTTCCTGATGCAACAAAGTGTGCCTGCATGTTACCCTTACCCTGGAAAAGTCAAAATGTGGCTCATATTGTCCTCCAACCCCATAGTTTGCAACCTGTTCAGTGAGAAAAAGAATAAAAGAGCAGTTAATTGACAACGTCTGAAGTTAACAAGTCATGCCAAACCGTAAAAAAAGTCTCAGCACAGCACAGCTGGCTCGGAGTTCAAACCCTGGTTGTGGTATAACGACAATGCACGAGAGCCTTGCGTGGGGCAACACAATGTTGAACAATGTCTTCCAGGGTTCTAACAGACAATGTTGCTTTGCTACAATGCTTCAGTGAATTCTGTGACTTGTTGTGGGTCGAGCCAACCAGCTCTATCTTAGTTGTTGGCTGATTATTGTGTTCTCCTCCAGATGTGATGGAAAGTACTTCCTGGTAAAGCAAGCAGCATGATAAAAAGAAGAGCTGCGTGAGGTGTGATGCAGAGGTCATGTCACAACCTTCAACTCTCCTGCTTAGAATGGCTGCTTACAGACCAGGCCCTAAGCCAATTGGACCGCATGTAATTGCCAACTGTCTAACAAAAAGACTATGCATAGTGACAGTGTTAATTTCTCCCATGCATTAGGATTCTATACAGTGTGTGATCTGCACCTGGAGTAACTCTGCCGTCTGCGTCGTCAAACCTGTAATGTCCTGTATTCTTTGGTTGACGCGTTCAATCACAGGGTCCTCCTCCCCCTCCAGCCAAGCACTGAAAATCACACATTGAGAATGCCATGTCATTGATCTGAGTGCAGCGCCACTGAGGAGATACAATGTGTGCATACTGCCATCTAGAGTTCATCTCACAAGCTGATATGGAGACACTCATCCACGATATGGAGACATTCATCATCATTTAATTACAAGCAGGCTTGACTACGGTATCGGTCGTTTTTTATTAATGCTTTTGTGATTTTCCAACATTTTTCTCCCCTGCCTTGTCGGCAACTCCTCGGACAGAACTGTGGGATGGCGAAGGGCACATCCAACCACGTCGCTAAGCCGTCGATTCTTTTTGCACTGCTCATCCAACACGGAAGCCTTTAGTCGAATCATGCACAGGATGATTACGTTCACAGACTTATACTTCTGTGATTGAACTCACAGGCGCCGATCTGGACACAAGAGGTTGCTGATCTATGTAAGCCAAATCCCGGGGAGTGTTTTGCTGATTTACACTGCCTCGTAAAGGAGGCCCAGGGAAAGTCAGAGAACCCATAGTCAGGCTCAAACCTGCGACTATCATGACGTAGGCTGTCGTGCAATGAAGCGACTTAGCCCAATACGCCACGCGGACCCCCACCCGGTATTGCTCTCTTTTCATTGATTTTCGTGAAGTGGATTGCATTGCATCTCTGTATGAAATGTGCTATATGAACTGAAGTTTCATTCATTTAAAGACTTTGTGGTATGAACTGGTATCAAGAAAAGGTTGATGAGTTACTGCCACTAAATGACCAATAAAATTAATTCAGTTGTCTGCTCAATATTGTTCATGATACGATCACCTTCTCTCTGCTAGAGGCTTCTATCTTGCTCTGAGAAGAAAACAAAACATGTCTATTCACATGGAGATGAAGCTCTGCTTACCTACAGTACACTGACTCACCTTTTTGACACCCGGTAGTTTGCTGTTGTCAGAACACCTGTTTTGGGGTCTCTGACAGTAGCTCTTGCAAGCTGTACAAAGAAATACATACAGGACAAATTAGCATAGACAAATATGTACATATTCTAGCGATGTCAAAAAATCTACAAGTTTAAAATCTTTGTTCTTTATGTCCCAAGGTAAAGTTAACTTTTTTCCCCCATTACAAAACAGTAACTTTGGTGTTGTTGATGCTATAAACAATGGTTTCTTTCCAGAACTCAAAGTACTCCTTTTAATGAAACAACCTTCATTTAGGGAAAATGTGATGTACGGCGCTCCTGTCCTCCCCTTACCCTGGGCTTGGCCAGCTCTTTGATCTTCTCGATCTCCTGGTCTGACAGGGCGTTGAGGTAGCGGACGATGTGTGGGTTGTCCCACTCGTCCTCCTCCAGCATGGGCTTGAGCAGCAGGCGAGGGCTCCGGTTGCCATCCTGGTAGCGGCAGAACAGCCGGCTGCGCCTCGCTTCTGTCTGACGTTGTGGGAAAGGAAAGGTTCAAACCCCCCTGGAACTGTCTCTCCCTTGTGTCACTCGTCTGCCGGTGACATGTGACAACCTCTTTCCAGGTTGATTTCTCTGGTTTAGCCATCAGGCCTACTGTCTTACCATTTGGACTCCCTCTCCTCTGCACAGGGCCTCGTAGGCCTCTCTCTCAGGCAGGTAGTCCTTGGGCCTCTGGTAGGTCCCCAGGAGGATGGGCTTCTCTGTGGCTGGCTCTTGGCCCTCCTGGTTCATCTCACGTAGCTGCTGGGACAGCAGCTTCTCAAAGTAGCGCAGGTTCCCTCCTGCCCTCTGGTGGCTGGAGTCTGTAAGGACCAGAGGTCATGTGGAGTAATACGGAAAAATACTAAAAGTGCGTAGATTATTCTATAGCACAAGTTGAAAACATTTAACTCATAGCACTTGTTCAAATAAATAAACTACCTGTGACTACTAAAATGAAAAACTAGCCAAAATCTTTAGGAAGAGGGGCAAAGGGGGGACAAATTAATGTCATTCTATTTTAAAAACAATTTTTGACTCAAATGATTTTCCATATGTTCTGTTGCTTTGATTCACAGGTGTCGGCGGGTAGGTTAACTTATCTTTTTTCTTTTTGGGGGGGGTTAATTTAATAAAATAACATTTCCTATATCCTATTGTTTCACGAATAGCTATAGTATGCAGCCCTTCACTTGGTTTCAAAAACTCAATGTGGCCCTCAAGCTAAAATGATTGCCCACCGCTGGGTATATGCAATATTGAAATTAAGTTATTTAGGTTAGGTTAGTTGTCTTTTTGATAACAACTACAGTTATGTACAACCTGGCATCCAGTGGTAGCAAAGCTGGGCTCCCCCACTTTCCAAACTCCAGTTAACCCCTAACACCAAGAGTGAAACGACAACTAGAGTGCCATTTCCTTCCTTGTTTATTTTCAATATTTTAAAAGGGTTATAAAATTGTACTTTTACTGCCACACTCACAAAAATAAATCTATACTACAGATGTTATTTTGGCTAATGGGATTGTTTTATATCCGATTTTTTACTTAGATCTTCCTAGTTGCTGACCTTGGATTTGGGCCATTTCAATTCACAGTCAAACAGAGCAACCAAATCTCTTAATTGCAGCCTTTAACAGACAACATCCTCATTGCAGTTCAAAATAGTAAACCATGACCACTCACTGGGTTACACCCTGAACTCCCACAAAAATATATAATAGTTGGTGTGAGGGAAATTCTGTGAGAATGTGCAAGAATTATAGCATTTTATGAAGTGACAATGTGTGTGAGAGAAAGGGAGTGTGTCAGACGGAAAGTGAGCATGTGGGCCTTATGTGCATGTCAGGTAGAGTGCAAAAGTGACAGAAGATTTGTGACATTAAAAAATATATATTTTTACATTTAGATGTATAACTAAGCCACTGGAAATTAGACTCAACATACCCATATAACTAAGCTCCTGGATATAAAACAAAACATACCCATATAACTAAGCTCCTGGATATAAAACTAAACATACCCATATAACTAAGCTCCTGGATATAAAACTAAACATACCCATATAACTAAGCTCCTGGATATAAAACTAAACATACCCATATAACTAAGCTCCTGGATATAAAACTAAACATACCCATATAACTAAGCTCCTGGATATAAAACTAAACATACC
>JACXGM010033293.1:0-12333 GCA_016801145.1 Umbra pygmaea
AAATGTTGTAGTCTGCATCAAACTCAACTTGTGCATTGATGCTGTGGTACCACTTCTTATTCATATAAACATTCTCGTTGACGCTGGGAGCAATGATCTTTATATAAGTGCAATCCATTGCGCCTACTACTCTTGGGAAGCCGGCTATTTGCATGAATTGCGTTTGCTTCTTTTGGATTATGCGGGGTGTTGTTGGGAAGTCAGTGAAACGCGTGACAATGTGTTGAGCTGTAAGTGCAATAATTGTTTCCATTACAATTCGGCTTTTTGATGGTTGTGATGGGCCAAATCATCAGCATTGCGTTGCAAACAAAGCATAATCAACACCTTCAATTAATTTGAAAATGAATTTATGCATAAATGTCACTGGTGAAATTACGTTCCTCACTCAGTCGCTGACGAAGTTGATGCCTGCTCTGTCAAAACAATACCGTTTTTAATTAATTAAGTGGCGTCAAACAATTAAAAAAACATTCTTCCTCTCCTAAAAGATTTGCGACCATCTCTGTCTACACCATCACAAGCCCCTACTGGCAACTCTTAACCACTTGAGAGACCTCTCGAGCGGTCTTAAATAGCTGGGAGAGTAAGAGTGATTCTTAGCTTTGAGAAATTTGATAACTTGCTTTTACACCTAAGTTTGAGAGTATGAGTAAATTCTGATATAAAATAAATTTTGTAAATTCTCAGCACTTAAGACTAAAATGGCACTTTGAGAAGCTTGATAAATACGGGCCCAGGTTTCCCAAAACAGTACTGTATGCCTCTAACAATGAAGCCTTAAGATCCTTTAGGAAAAGTAGTCCCAATTACAGTATTTCAGTGCTTTGGATTTAAAATGCTACAATGACTACAGTGTTAAATAATGGTTTTTTTTAAATAAAATACATGGTCATATTTATTTTCTTCTTAATAGTTTACTATCTCTTATCAAAAGTTATGTCAGCAGTCTCTGTCTACATGGGAATTAAAATGGCAGTGCAAAAATTGCCTCCTGTTAGCAGGGAGTATTCCTGTAAGAGATAATGGATGTGCAGAGCTATATCTCTTAGAGTTGAGTCATGGGTAATGTTATGTGAGTATTTTACTAATATTTAATATGAAAATCCAGTAATAATGATTGACTAGTACTTTATGAGGATGTTTTGATTTCGGTTAAATAATTACAAAATAATTTAGATTTTTCTATTACTGTTCTTATATAATTATTGTTACATAGAAGGCATTATGAGATAAGTAGATGAAATTATAAGTGGTGTTTGTATCTATTACTGCTGTCCTTATTAATATTACCATTATTTATTCCCTTTAATAAAATAATCCAATTTGATTAACTTTGTTTTTATTTTAAGTCAGTCACCATCTAATTTCTGCTCATACTAGTAGCCATACAGCCACAAGCAAGACAGAAATGAAATGGGGTCTCTGTTTTCCCCTAATCTGAGGCATTTTATAGTATCAGAGCAAACATACAGTAAAATATGTTTGCTGGCTAGCTTGTAGCTAGCTACATAATGAGACCTCAAACATGTTAAACATCTTAATCATAGATTACAACTCCATGGTCCCTATTCCAGAATGAAAATAAATTTAGTGTGACCCTGGATAACACTTTGTCCCTCCCTTCAAACATCAAGTTAATCAAGATACAACTTACCCACAATATAATATCCTCGCAATATATATAAGCATGGTATGTATAATGTATGCGTAAAAATTGTTTTTAAATCCTTTTTTAAATATACTTTAATTTTTCCACATAACTAAATCTTTCTAAAATGCTTAAAACAGGCCTTTGTTTGGAACTAACCTAATTAAATAATAATCATAATAATACATTATATTAAATAATTATACACTTTGATATGCATTGACATTATGGCTTTTAATTTAAAGGTTCTCATTATACTGAACATATGTCATCCTCTGAAGTGTTGCTAGCAGAATACTAGTAGACAACAAACTTAGTCAGTTAGAGCAATGGGTGAGTGGCACCTTCTATTTCGTTTGTTATTTCCAAAAAATATATAACCATCCTGGTTTTAAATAGAACAGAGTTAGCAGTACTCTGTTAGGCATTTTTTTTTTTTTTTCGTTCCTCCAAGTATTTGCACAATCACAGATAGCTATATTGAAGTTAATGATGCTACCTCCAGCTCCACTCCAGAAAGGCTGGGGGCTGGATGAAACCCCAGACAATGAACTTTGCCAATTAGCCAACTTGTATGTCATTCATTATATTTGTAAAACATTGCACCAAAAAGTATACAGTGCGATGCACTTACTGTCTCAAACGATGTATCTTTCCATTCATTATAGAAAGACCTTGTAAATCAATTTGAGCTTGACTTTTTGTAAAATATTACTTATGTAATATAAAGACGTTAGCTTAGTAGCCAGGGCAGCTATCAGGGTGACTGCTAATGTATTTAGCATGTGTACCTAATACAGTGGCCATGGATATAAAGCCTACATTTACAAAAAGATGCACATAAAACCTTTCCACAAATTTGAACATTATATTTATCTTATTATTCTGTAACAAAACTATCATAAGCCAAATGTTTATTTCAATTGAGATATTAGATCATAAATGCTTACCTTTGTGGAGGAAGTGACAGAAAACATAACATTGCGGAAGCTTACAGATGTCACTTAATAAAGTGGTGCTTTTCGTACCACGTCAACAATTAGTGCATTTAGTTGCCAATAAATGTTCTATACTCGTCGCTGGGTGGTGCTACCACTTAACAAAAAAACAGGAGATTGCAGTTCTTGGAAATTGGAAGCATACATTATAACATACAAAAATAATTGTACTATACCAACACGTATCAAAAAGCAGGGGGAAAACAATTGTTTTTTCATCTAATAATAATAGTAATAATACGTTTTATTTTTATAGCGCCTTTCCAGGGCTCAAGGACGCTTTACAATGAACAAGCAACAATAATAACAATAACAATGGACCATGATAACAAACAAATAAAACAATAATAGATAGCTGAGAGTAAGGGTAACTGTGTAGACAGGGCAGAATACAGCAGAATACAAACAGACACAACTAAATGTAATACAACTTTAAGGATGGTAACATTCAGCAAATAGGTAAGTTTTGAGCGTGGTTTTGAATTCGGAAATAATATTAACACAACAGAGTGATCGGGGGAGAGAGTTCCAAAGCTTTGGTGCGACAACACTGAACGATCTGCCCCCCATTGAAGCAAGGCAATGCCGAGGGACAACGAGAAGTCTAGAGTCAGAAGATCGTAGAGAGCGAGTCATGGTGTAGGGGTGGAGTAGATTGCAGAGATAGGGGGGAACCAAACTCTGCAGAGATTTATAAGTGAGCAGGAGGATTTTGAATTTGATATGATAAGCCACAGGAAGCCAGTGAAGATCGTACAAAATTGGGGTGATATGGGCAGAACGTTTGGTGTGAGTAAGTATTCTAGCAGCAAAGTTTTGAATGTATTGCAATCTGGAAATGGAGCTAGCAGATAGACCAATAAAAAGGGTGTTGCAGTAATCAAGACGTGATGTGACAAATGCATGGATGACAGTTTCAGCTTCTTTGATATTGAGGAAGGGACAGAGCTGGGTAAAAATGCTGATTTAGACCATGTTTACAAGAGAATTATATGAAGAGAAAACGCAAAAGTGGCATCACTTTTTATTGTGTTTAGACAAGCGTTTTGGGGGGAAATCTGCATGCATATGGTGATGCAAAAGTTTGAAATTTGATGTAGTATTCACTCCAGGTGGCTAGGTGGTAGTGTGAAGCACTGCCACACAACACCACCAAGTCTGCACGCACACGTACAGCCTTCTTTCTACTTCTCTCCCGCGAAACCAAAACACAACATGGCGAAGCAAACAACAAAAGCTGACAAATGTGTATTTCTTACAACTGCTGAAAATACTCTTGTATGTTTATCAGAGCTGCTAGGGCAACTTGAAGATCTGACGTATGGAAATAACCCGACATGTTTGTTCCTGTACTGGCGCGTGCGTACGTGAAAAGAGCCACTGTGAGCACCTCCCTACTTAAAAAGCTAGACGTAGTCTATAATAGTGCCATCCGATTTGTTACCAATGCCCCATTTAACACCCACCACTGTGACCTATATGCACTAGTGGGCTGGCCCTCATTACAGACTCGGCGCCTGACCCACTGGTATCACCTTATTTACAAATCAATCCTAAGAAAAACCCCTCCTTACCTGAACTCACTCCTCACCATTGCCTCACCCTCCCGTAACCTGTGCTCATCCAGGTACATCTCCCTGATCACTCCTAAAGCCCACACCTTTTTTGGCCAAAATGCATTCCGGTTCACTGCAGCTAACGATTGGAACGAGCTACAGAAGACTCTGAAACTCGTGACCACTGTCCCCCTAACTTCCTTTAAATCTCAATTATCAGAGCTTCTGTCTGACCATTGCACCTGCTGACCCCCCCCCCCACATGTACACTACCTTTCCTTATCTGATTCATTATCGTGGCACTCTGCCAAATAAGCACCTGTGTATATACTGACTTGAACAGTATTTATTTTAAATATATTATTTATCAACCGTTATTTCCACTGCTACCATTTGCACAGTAAATTGTTATACTAATGTTAACTTATTACATTGTATTTTCCTGCTATGAATACTAATTCGATCTACCTCTAAACCTAAGATTTCTTTGCACTAACTTTACATGTACTTACATCTACCTCGTTCAATTTCAACTGTATTTCGACTGTATTTTTTAAATTTTCATCTTTACTGTACCCTTTGTGTAATTCTTGTGTATTTGTATTTATGTGTAACTCTGTCTGTACTTGCACCTTTTTGCTTTTTCTTGGCCAGGTCGCCGTTTTAAATGAGAAATTGTTCTCACCGTGCCCACCAGGTTAAATAAAGGTTAAATAAAATTAAAAAAATAACAGTTGTTGACATTTTTTTTAGGCATGCTTAAGCTAAATTTAAGAAGTTTATTATCAGAGATACCAGTGTCAGGAGAAGAGATGGAAGAGTAACTGATTAGTGTTAGAGCAAATATCATCAACATGAATTTTAAAGTCACCAAGCAGTAGAATGGGAGATGACATTGAGCAGGCAAGGGTCAAAAGTTCACTGAGTTCAGAAAAAAAGTTGGACAGGACCTTAGGAGGACGATAGAGCAAAATAATTATAAGAGAGTCAGCCTTCAATACCATGTATTCAAATGTATTGGTGTCATGTAAGTTGAGTCTGAGGTTATTGCAATGGATGATAGCAAGACCACCCCCTTTACCGTGCAGTCAAGGTCTAGACAGATACTTATATCCATCAGGTGTAAGTAGATTTAACTGCATAAAATCTTCAGGAACTTACCAAGTTCCAGCAAGAAGAAAAATCTTAATCTTATTGTCAGTGATCATTTCATTGAGATAAGAGGCTTGTCCGAGATACAGTGCCTTGCGAAAGTATTCGGCCCCCTTAAACTTTTTGACCTTTTGCCACATTTCAGGCTTCAAACATATAGATATGAAACTGTAATTTTTTGTGAAGAATCAACATCAAGTGGGACACAATCATGAAGTGGAACGAAATTTATTGGATATTTCAAACTTTTTTAACAAATAAAGAACTGAAAAATTGGCTGTGCGAAATTATTCAGCCCCCTTAAGTTAATACTTTGTAGCGCCACCTTTTGCTGCGATTACAGCTGTAAGTCGCTTGGGGTATGTCTCTATCAGTTTTGCACATTGAGAGACTGGCATTTTTGCCCATTCCTCCTTGCAAAACAGCTCGAGCTCAGTGAGGTTGGATGGAGATCGTTTGTGAACAGCAGTTTTCAGTTCTTTCCGCAGATTCTTGATTGGATTCAGGTCTGGACTTTGACTTGGCCATTCTAACGTGGATATGTTTATTTGTGAACCATTCCATTGTAGATTTTGCTTTATGTTTTGGATCATTGTCTTGTTGGAAGACAAATCTCCATCCCAGTCTCAGGTCTTTTGCAGACTCCATCAGGTTTTCTTTCAGAGTGGTCCTGTATTTGGCTCCATCCATCTTCCCATCAATTTTAGCCATCTTCCCTGTCCCTGCTGAAGAGAAACAGGCCCAAACCATGATCCTGCCACCACCATGTTTGACAGTGGGGATGGTGTGTTCAGGGTGATGAGCTGTGTTGCTTTTACACCAAACATAACGTTTTGCATTGTTGCCAAAAAGTTCAATTTTGGTTTCATCTGATCGGAGCAACTTCTTTCACATGTTTGGTGTGTCTCCCAGGTGGCTTGTGGCAAACTTTAAACAACTCTTTTTTATGGATATCTTTCAGAAATGGCTTTCTTCTTGCCACTCTTTCATAAAGGCCAGATTTGTGCAGTATACGACTGATTGTTGTCCTATGGACAGACACGCCCACCTCAGCTGTAGATCTCTGCAGTTCATCCAGAGTGATCATGGGCCTCCTGGCTGCATCTCTGATCAGTCTTCTCCTTGTATGAGCTGAAAGAGGGACTGGGTCTTGGTAGATTTGCAGTGGTCTGATACTCCATTCATTTCAATATTATTGCTTGCACAGTGCTCCTTGGGATGTTTAAAACTTGGGAAATCTTTTTGTATCCAAATCTGTCTTTAAACTCCTCCACAACAATATCTCGGACCTGCCTGGTGTGTTCCTTGTTCTTCATGATGCTCTCTGTACTTTCAACGGACCTCTGAGACTATCACAGAGCAGGTGCATTTATACAGAGACTTGATTACACACAGGTGGATTCTATTTATCATCATTAGTCATTTAGGTCAACATTGGATCATTCTGAGTTTCCACTGAACATCTGGAGAGGGTTTGCTGCACTGAAAGTAAAGGGGCCAAATAATTTTGCTTGCCCAATTCATCAGTTTTTTATTTGTTAAAAAAGTTTGAAATAAATTTTGTTCCACTTCATGATGGTGTCCCACTTGTTGTTGATTCTTTTAAATAAAATACAGTTTCATATCTTTATGTTTGAAGCCTGAAATGTGGCAAAAGGTCAAAAAGTTCAAGGGGGCTGAATACTTTCGCAAGGCACTGTATATCGACAGTTCAGAAGTGCAAAGTGGTGATGCAACACATTTAAAATAGCGGTATGTTGCTGATTGCTATCAATTAGATAAATTAGAGAGCGCTGAATAGTGAGACCAACAGGCAATTGTCTAGGTATGGACGATGGTCTGTAGTTGGTCCAGATGCATGTAATAGCATTAGGCTTAGAGCAAGCGGTGTATGTAACGTGGGCGACGGAGAATCCCTAGACTCTGATAGTATTCATATGTCATTGAATCAAGACGCGGGCGGCAGTTCAAGGCCCTTATTTGTGATAGTAAATATCCAATATCCATTGCGGATGCGAGACAAAAAATGAGGCAAAATGACCACAGCATACTCGACCTGGAAACAAATGGGAAAGAGTAACCTTCCCATCTGATTCAATCTGGCTTTGGACATTGTCAGATTGACGGTACCCGCCTAGCCCAAAAGCTTGCGTGTGCGTGGGGAAATCAAGGGATCACTGTTTTTACTGGGTGTTTTATTTACATGAGATTGGATTAGCTACTTAATGATGCACATTAGTGGGGATTTAGAAGTGGGTATATGCAATGCTGACTGAAAAAATTTGCTGCCAGTACTTTAAATTATTCTACGGCCGTTTTCTGCATACTGGTAGTCTATAATTTATGTGAACAATATTACCAGCCCTCACATCATTCACATGGCTCAATGTGGACATGCATTACATTCGGAAGAAAGTGGGCTATGTGTTGCATTTCGTCTTTTTGCCAACGGGAGTTTTTTTATATAACATCGGTGATGCTAATGTAGTCAAGGGGGTAAAACGATACAATTAAGATGCACTTATGAAGTAAAAGCATTCATAATTAATATATTTCATTTTCTCCCCTGTTGCAATAGTCTGAGTTAAGAACGGAGAAATGCTTAATAAATGCGTATAGAGGATTGATAGTAATGACGTTATTAATATTTACTATCTTACTATCTGACCTCATAATGATAATTTATCCGTGTGTGTAAACAGCTACGGAAAGAAATACTAGAGTGACCCGGGAAATTAAATTGTTGCCCGCAAGTCAGACCCGGTGCATAGGCTACCTAGCTTGAATGTGTGCGTGATAAGGGCTGAATTTTAGCCTTGCATGTAGTAAAAACACAAACTACCTTTATGGGATGATCCATCAAGCCCCAAAATGAAATATCATGATATACACTATAAAGTTGAGTTCTCAGCTTCTAGTTGACTACCCATAGTGGGGGGTTTGCCCCCCCTTCCTTCCGGGTCTCACTCCGGCAGTCATCAAGAGTGTGAGAGGCTGCTAGTCCTTAGACAACCTCTATAATCAGTCCTGTGAAACATCTAAAAATCCACTACACTAAGAATAGGCATTATACGTATTTCCAAGGCATCAAAAATATACATTTATTTCCAGTGAACCTGGCTTCTCACCAATCACTTGCCTCAGGCAGATAGATAAACTATGGTAACAGGTATGCAGCAGTGCCGGCCAGCATCATCTTATAGTTTGCAACTAGTGTACACAATGGATGGTGATCTTGAGTTTCTTATAAAAATACTTTAATAAACTTGCTTGAGCTACAACTGAAATTTAAACACACCGGTAGGCCTACACCGAAGCTGGATCTAACTCAGGGCAGAGCAAATGGAAAAGCTCAATCTTTTTGTGATGGTAATAGATTACAGGGGCGAATGAATGGGCTTTATGAATGCTTTGGCTTTTTATTATTCAGATCTCCTTTTTCTGTAACCTAATCATATGTCCTGATATTTCATAATTTTTTTGTCATCACTTTTTTATTTAACCAAATTTAAGTCATTCTTTTTGTTTTAGTTACTTTTTTATCATATTTTTATTGCAAATTAATTTCTAGTGAATTAGAGGTTTCCCACAAATTTCTGACCTCTCCAGCACACACTCTCTCTTTCCATGTGAAATACATTTGATTTGTAATGTATTGTTTTCTATGAATGTGTGCAAACCAATATCAAAATCAATTAAAAAATAATGACAAAAGAATTTTGTTTCGTGAGAAGGGCAACATTTTGCTAAATTTGGCCAACACATTAATAAAAACCAAATTGAACAGTAATTTCAGCATTTGATTAGTCTATTGATCATTATACTCTTAAACTTCAGGAATTCATTTCAACACATACTGCGCATGCTACAGGGCTCAAGCACCCACGGGAAATACTGAGCACCCACATCGTGTCCCAGACTGCCAGTAGGCTACATTCATTTAAAATTAAACACTGCAGTGGTTGCTAATTGGAGCAGTGGCATTGATTCTAATTTCCCACAAAGCTGATTGCAGTTACGTTTCAGTTAAACATTTCATCTCCAATCCTTTCTGTCCTCGTGAGAAGTGGCACTGTCCTGAGTTGAAAGATCAGAAAACAGACTCGACCAGACAAACCACAAACGCTGTGCTATGTGAGCTGAACTGTGACTTGGAATCTTCCATTGCAAGAGGTTTTGAGGTCATTCATGCCGATCAATGAGCAAGACTTACAGCTGGCAATGCAAACTAAAATCAAACACAATTTGTTTACAGTTCAGCTCACGTAGCACAGAGTTTGTGGTTTGACTGGTTGATTCTGTTTTCTGAAGATGGCGCCTGGCTGTATACACAAACGGTATGTCTTTTAAACTATATTTCTAAGGGAACTGCAGCCTCTTTGGCCGAGGAGAGGGAACTGCGGCCTCTTGTGGCCGAGGAGAGGGAACTGCGGCCTCTTGTGGCCGAGGAGATGGGACTGCGGCCTCTTGTGGCCGAGGAGAGGGAACTGCGGCCTCTTGTGGCCGAGGAGAGGGAACTGCGGCCTCTTGTGGCCGAGGAACTTGGGCGATCAGGGTCCTGCCAGGACATCGAGAGGCCCCAATGGCTTCCTAACAGGACATTAGCTGAGGGGATCGGGTGAGCAGCCGCTTCAAAACGAAGATCTCAGCCTCTGTCTGGAGTGACCCATAACCGGCCCTCCATAACCTAGTCTGGAGGGGCACTGATGGCTTGGTACATCCAGACCCCGAAGTCCCCATCCACTTCGGGGTCTTTCCTTAACTCAGTGAAGATTAAATCCTTCTGGGAACTGAGGCCGGTGGCCATCTTGGAACTGGGACTGGTAGCCATCTTAGAACTGGGGCTGGTAGCCATCATGGAACTGGGGCTGGTAGTCATCTTGGAACTGGGACTAGTAGCCTTCTTGGAACTGGAACTGGTAGCCATCTTGGAACTGGGACTAGTAGCCTTCTTGGAACTGGGACTAGTAGCCTTCTTGGAACTGGGGCTGGTATCCATCTTGGAAATGGGGCTGGTATCCATCTTGGAACTGGGACTTGTAGCCTTCTTGGTACTGGGGCTGGTAGCCATCTTTGGACTGGGGCTGGGAGCCACTGTCTTAGAACAGGGCCTGGGTGCCGTCTTAGGAGCTTCAAACGGGGCAGGTGTTTCAAAGACAACGGGGAAGGATGTAGTCCCCATCCATAGCCTCCCTGACTAAAAAGTCCTCATAGGAGGCTTCGTAGAGGTCCCATAGAGGATCCCCCTGGGCCCAGCCACCGTAACCCAGCTCACTCCCAGCCATATTTTGTAGTGGCGAGGTATTCTGTATTGAATACTCCCAAGGTAAGAAAAGAACAATGTTTATTTCTAAACAGGTATATATACCAAAGGCAACGGCACAGAACACTCCAAGGCAGAATCATCCATAAAATGATGATTGATATTCAGGGGTCAGGCCAGAATATCAATACTAGGGTTTGCAAAGGTACAGGGGATAATCCAAGGCAGAATAAGTCACAAACAAAGCAGAGGTCAGACCCGAACAACAATACAGGAATATAATGCCCAGTATGAAATAAACCAATACTCACAATACCTCGCGAAGAGGCAATGGTGTGTGTGTGTCATATATACTGGGTGAGAGCAGGTGAATGGTATTTGGTTGATTGAGTCCAGGTTATGGGAAATGTAGTTCTGAGGAGGCAAGACCAGGGAAGCTGTAGTTCACAGGGAAGATTAACTGGGGAATGGGAATTGTAGTTCTGAGCAAACTAGGAAGGGGAAGATGTAGTTCTCTGGGAAGAGGAAATGAGAAACGTTACAGGTGACTGTAATGCTGTTTTTGTTCCTATCATTTCCTCCAGCCTAATCCCTGCCATTGACAATAAAGAGGCCCTAATATGCTTTTTTGTTTTTCCCTTTCCTATATTGTGTTATATAGCTTTTGGTGCATGTAAATAATCTAAAAAGTTACACAGCCCAAAGTACACACCAGAAGGAGTAACTAAATAAGTAATGACTAATCCCTTCAGTCATTACCACCATCCAGGGAAAGCTAGTAGAGGTTGTAAAGGAGTATAAATACCTTGGGACTATTTTTGATAATCAGTTGAAATTCTCACCCAACATGGAGGAGATTCTGAAAAAAAGTAATCAGCGGCAGTATCTGCTTAGGAAACTAAAATAATTTGATGTAAGCAAGGACATCCTAACCACATTCTACTACTCATTTATTGAAAGTATAATAACCTTCTCCTCCACTAGCTGGTTTCACTCCATTAGTCTTCAAAACAGGAAATGCTTGCATCAAATTGTCAAAGTCTGTTCCAGAATTATTGGACACCCCGTGAGGGATCTGTCCACCCTATGCGAACAGCAGACCCTAAAGACTGCCTGTAGGATCCTTTGTGACCCATCACATATAATGTTCTCTACATTTGAGTGGCTCCCATCAGGGCGCAGACTTCGCTGTCAAGGCTGTAAGACCCAGAAAAGGAAGGTGACATTTGTCCCCAGGGCTGTTCAGCTCCTAAACTCCCAGCCCTCATCCTATATCATACATCTCCGTACTGCACTACAATAACACTCCGGAGATTGATGCATGATACACACATCCCATACTCCTTTTTCTTTTTCATTTCTTCCTTTTATTTATTACTATTAACTTGTTTGTCTTGTTGTTGTTTGGAGTGTTCTGCTCTTGTGTCATTTAATTGCCCCTCGGGGATGAATAAAGTGATTTGATTGATTGATTGATAATTCCTGCAGAAATGACTTCTCTCATTTGCCTAGTAATTATAGCAATTTTCTTTGCTTCACATGGTGGCATCACAATGTAACAATCTTAATTGGGATTAGGGTGTGGGAGAGCCACCCACCTTGCACACACTGGCCTAGCACATTGGCCTCATAAGGAGGGGGGTATAAAGACACATGGGGCCCTATCTTGTACCCAGCGCAATTTACTTTTTACACCAAATCATGTATCATTCC
>JACXGM010033296.1:0-12332 GCA_016801145.1 Umbra pygmaea
TCTAAAATATATATTAAAGAAAATAGCTTGTCTTTTTTTACTTTAGACTATTTTTCAAGGTCTAAAACGCTGTTCACCTGCCGGTTGACCTCTTGGCCGTCAGTGGACCGCTGGTTAAACGATGAGCAAACCGCCTGGCGGACCACCAGCTCTGCCTCTGCTGGTCCGCCTGTGTCCCGCCAGCTCTATGCTAGCTGGGGTGGTGCCAGTGCGCTCTTTGCAGAAGCAGTGCGTTAATGCATGGACACTTTATACACACACAAAATATTTTCATACACCAATATAGGCTAAAGGCAAACTTTAGTTTGACACCTGTGATTTAGAACAATGAATACCAAAGAGTTAAGCTATTCCCTGAGAAAGGCAGTTAAACTTCGAGTTTTCATGAAAATCACGTTGAACATATTTAGAACAGGGGTGTCAGTGCGCTCTTTGCAGAAGCAGAATGTTCCTGCATGGCGGATCTCTACACAAAAAATATATTTTCATACACAAACCGCAGGTGTCGTAGCGTTATGGGTGTTAGAAGGAAGATATTGGAGACCAGAATGCAGGGAGGTTGTGTTCTTAGATTTATTTTGAACACCGTGAAGAGGTACTTTCGTGTTTTTTAGAGCTGCAAACACTGGTCTTGTATGCTGCACAACTATATATATATAAACCCAGCTAGCATAGATCTGGCGGGACACAGGCGGACCAGCAGAGGCAGAGCTGGTGGTCCGCCAGGCGGTTTGCTCATCGTTTAACCAGCGGTCCACTGCCGGCCAAGAGGTCCATCAGCAGGTGAACAGCGTTTTAGACCTTGAAAAATAGTCTAAAGTAAAAAAAGACAAGCTTTTTTTTTTTAAATATATATTTTAGAACTGAATTCAATTTTGAATTTTAAAATAAACTTAGCTGTGTTTGTATTGTATTTGAATGTTGTTGTAACCAAATTTGTAAATAGTTTAAAATATTTTTCATTAGATAGATATCTAGAACATAAGCCTAGCCTAGGATATAGCCCGTGTACGCAGCCGATGGACTAACTGGAATAACAGTATGAGTGCATAGGATTCCAAGAGGACCTCTGTCTAAAACTCTGCTCACCCGCCGGAAGACCGCTTATTCGCCAACACTCCTGCTGGCGGACCGCCCGTTAAACGATGAGCAAAAAGCTAGCGGACCATCAGCTGTAACCGCCAGTGGTCCGCCAGCTCCATGTTTGCTGGGAAGCTACGATGCTCTTATCGCGGCATTGGTCGCGGTACCCTATATACATGTACGCCTGGCAAACAGGACAGCATTATGTAGGACATTATACGAGGTGAAGGCTCAATCAATAAATTACACATACAGTGAATAACAGCTCCTCTTTTCACAAACATACCCCTCCTCGCTTATTCCCTCCATGACAGGACTGGAAGTCAACAATAACACGCGCCGACCGTTCCGGAACACTGGGATCAAATATGCATCTTGATTACTCATTACGCGCCGGTGAGTATCTAGCTACCCAAAGCCCCATTCATGCGCAATGAGTAACCAAGTGCCCACCATTCTCCCAGCGTCCAGACGTCGGCGCATGACACAAAAACACAAACATCGAAACAATATATACACAACAAATATGCCACGAACATCAACGTCCCCACATTTTGTGACAATACGCCAAATATAATAGCAAATTATTATAGTTTGATACTGTGATTTAAAACAATTAGGTCTAATACCATACAGTTATAGCTTTCCGGAGACAGGCAGTTAGGCCTAGAGTTGTAATGAAAATCGCTTTGCATAATTGTTATTTTGAATAATTTGATTAACACAATATCATAAACGATAGGGAGGGTGCGCAATTTTATACAACCGAAAGCTAAATCCTGGAAGCAGTGGTTTCCTCCAGCATCTTTAAAAGATTCCACCTCAAGCCAAAATGCGTCATGGGACAGGTTTGGAGAAAAACTTCCTGAGGCAATTTTCATGTGTTTCAGGTGCGGGCGGCGTCGGCATGCGTGGCGTGAGCTGAAGGTATTGGGAGTGTCTGTTGTGAGTTTAGGGGGGTATGTCAGCCAGAGCTGAGTGGGTGTGTGTGAGTGATTGAGTGAGACTGCTGCCTGCTGAACAGAGGGTCGCAGGAAGAAGGATCTGAAGTGCCGGTGTTTCGGCTACAAAAACTGATCCGAAACCAGCCCAATTTATATCCACCCGCCCAAAGCCATTTTTGCCCAATATGGGGAGGCTGCAGACCTTGAGCCGACAGATATAAGGCCCAGGAAACAGTTTTAAGGCCCAGTGAACAGATTTAGGCCCCTGTTATTCCTAATGAGTCCAGTAGGGGTAGAAGGATATTTTTGTGTCTTTCAGCATGTTTCCAAATGTATTTCTGACGTAACATTTCAGTACTGTAAATACTGAAGGTATTCTTAATATATTTTAGATGGGCTTAACAGCAAGGTTTCAGAGTGGTTACGGTTAGGGTAAGGGTTTGGGTAAGAGCCATGGTTGATGTTAATGATAGAAAGTAAAAATCGCCTGTCTGTACCACGCTGAAAGTTCTGATATATAGTTAGGCTTATATTACAGCCTCCCCCTACTGGAAGCATCAGGAATAACAGGGGCTTAAAACTGTCTGGGGCTTAAAACTGTCTGGGTTGTATATCGATAGTTACCGGAGTTATTGTAACTCCAGTTCTATGAGTGGAGCGGAGCCCCATAGGGGGAGCTCTAGCTCCTAGTGGTTTATCCCTCCTGCGCAGCAGGTTGTATCTGAAAAAGTTTGCATATACGTCACTTCCTGCCAGTGACCGCGCCAGCTATATAAGGGGTCCACCCCGCCATGACATTCTCCCGAAAAAACGGAAGCCGTTATCCGGAAGAGTAATCAGGCAAAAATCCCTATGGGGCTCCGCTCCACTCATAGAACTGGAGTTACAATAACTCTGGTAACCATCGTTCTATATCGTGGAGCTCCGCCCCATAGGGGGAGCTCTAGCTCCTAGTGGTTAAGGGCGGAGCGCAGCGCCGTCAATGTCCCCCTGATTACTCTCTCTAGAACCAAAAGCTCAAGAATAACACTAGGGAAGGGGCTGAGAAGAAGTACACCTAAAAGGGGAATCCAAACAGCCAAGACTAATAAAATAAATTTACTTGACCTGATGAGACTCACCGAGTAGAACAGGCAAGAATAACACACACACTGAGGAATCCGAGAGGGATCCCCTCTCGATTAACTCTTCCCCTCCTCCGGGACCACCGAACGAAAAACGGTGTATCCAAAGGTAGAGGAGGAAACATCCATTAAGTAAAACCTGATGAAGGGAGATGGTAAAGACCATGAGGCCGCTTCACAGATCTCATCCACTCCCACACCACCGAGAATAGGAACTGAAGTTGCCACACCCCTCGTGGAGGGGGCTCTAACTCCCTCCGGGGGAGTCAGGCCAGAAGAAACATAAGCCAGCTCGATGGCCTCACAAAACCAATGGGCCAGCCGGCCCTTGGACAAGGCATTACCAGTCCTCGCTGAACCATAGCACACAAAGAGTTGCTGAGAAGACCTGATGTGTGCTGTCTTGGCCACGTACATATCCAGTGCGCGTACTGGGCACAGACAGTGTAAATCCCTCTCCATCACACTCCGGAAGGGAGGGGGAGAAAAGGCGTTGAGTTCCAGAACTCTAGACCTGTAAGCAGTTTTAACTACCTTGGGAAAAATGTTTGGATTGGGCCTCAATACAGCCTTGCTTAAATCTCCATTAATATTGCAGTAACTCGGATGAACCGAGAGCGCACATAAGTCACTCACTCTCTTAGCAGAGGATAATGCAAGGAGTAGTGCCCTCTTAATAGACAACAATCTTAAAGAGATCGATCCAAGAGGCTCAAAAGGAGATTTCTGTAATGCGTCCAGAACCACGGACAGCTCCCATTTAGGGAGGTTAAGCCTAATCGTGGGTCGCAAGCGACGTGCTCCTTTCAAGAAACGTGTGACCAACAGATGGGAAAAAACAGAAGTATTTCCCCAGCCTTCGTGACAGGCTGAAATAGCCGATGCATACACCTTTATAGTGCTAGGCAAATTACCCTCCTCTAGTAAGTGCTGCAGAAAACATAGCACAGATGTAGTCTCGCAGGACTGAGGAGTAAGGTCACGTGAGAAACACCAGTTCTCAAAGAGTTTCCATCTGTATGTGTAATTCCTCGCAGTAGAGGCCGACCGTGCTCCTTGAATAGTGCGAATCACATTCAAAGGCAACCCATCGCGACTCAACCTCTCCCGTTTAGGGGCCAGACCCAAAGGGGTTGGGTTAGAACAGGCAGGGAAAAAAGAGTTCCCTGAGCCTGAGTCAGCGCGTCCTCGCGCTGGGGAATCCGCCACGGAGGGGCACAAAGCATTCCCATCATCTCCGGGAACCAAGCAGCACCTGGTCTCTCCGGAGCAATCAAAATGACTGGTGCCTTCTCCTGCCGTATTCTCTGAATCACGTGCAGTAGGCGCCAGGGAGGAGGAAAAGCATAAAGGAGGACATCCGGCCACTTCTGGCACGCAAACGCATCTACTCCCAATGGAGGTTCGTCTGATGGTCTCAGAGAGAACCACAGTGGACATTGGGCATTCTCTCTCGAGGCGAACAGGTCCACCCAAGCTCTGCCGAATCTGTGCCAAATCGATTCCATGAGCCATGGATGAAGAGACCATTCGTCCATCCTTGGACCTCCTCTCGACATGAGGTCCGCCCCCACATTCAGTTTCCCTGGAATGTGAGAGGCCACCAGCGATCGAAGATGGTTCGACGCCCATTCCCATAACCCAACCACCAGATTGTGCATAGAAGGGGATTTCACTCCCCCTTGTCGGTTTATGTACGCTACCGTCGTGCGGTTGTCCGACCACACTCGTACATCCTGGCCGGCGATTAAGGGCGTGAATTGACGTAGAACTAACAGAACCGCCCTGATCTCCAGACGGTTTATATGTTCTGAGTGAGGGGACCAAAGCCCCCCTATCGCTCTGCCCAGGCATGTACCTCCCCACCCTAGTAGGGAGGCGTCTGTGTACACCGCCAAATGAGATGTAGATCTGCCCAGAGGGGACCCCAATCTCAGCCTGGCTGTGTCTCTCCAGAACGACAGGTCTCTGCCCAGTGATGCGGGGATGGAGAGGAGATGATGACGGTTTCAAACCGGATCCAGCCCCAGTTTCGTAAACCAACGTTGCATCCTGCGCATGTGCAATAGACCCAATGGCACTACCACATGAGCGGCCGACATCAGACCCAACAGTGTCATGACGCGTCTCATAGACACTTGTTTGAGAGGTTTGCATCTGCCCAGTTCCCGGATGAGAGACTGAGCCCTGTCCTGGGATAGACAGGCACGCATTCTCACCGAGTCTAGCTGGAGCCCCAGGTAGCTCACTACCTGAGAGGGCCACAGGGAGCGCTTTTCCAAATTCAGAGCGAACCCCAGAGCGGACAGATGAACCATGGCTTCCATAACATGAGCCATGGCTAATTCTGCGGAACTGCCTAATATCAATAAATCGTCCAGATATGCCAGATCTCTGATGCCCTTCCTTCGGAGGCGCAGTAGTGCTGTCTCTACAATTTTGGAGAAAACCCTCGGGGCCAGAGCGTAGCCGAAGGGCATTCGCCTGTATTCGTAACATTTCCTCTGAAATGCGAAACGAAGGAAACGCCAAAGTTTTTGTGCAATATCGACATGAAAGTAGGTGTCCTTCAGGTCTATACTCGCAAAGAAATCGTTTTGTTGAACGCACTCCAACAGATGTCTGACCGTCAACATGCAAAATTTTCTTTTGAGAATCGATTCGTTCAGGATCCGTAAATCCAGAATCGGTCTCATCCCTCCAGATTCCTTTGGGACTAGGAAATAGAGGGAATAAAACCTGCTCATTTCGTTCCCGGGGGCAACCTGAGAAATCGCTGCTTTCTGCAGTAGTTGGGAGATCTCTGTCTGTAGGGAAAGTAATTGGTCCCGTGACGTCACAAGGGTTACTTTGATTCCCTGGAAGGAGGGGGGAGCGCAGCGAAATTGAAGGGGAGGACCTTTCTGTAGAGACAGTCTTAACCATTTCGGGATAAGACATCTCGCCTGCCACTCCCCGTAATGTAGGGACAGTGGCTGGGCCACTGATTGGGAGATCGAACAGAGGAACTGTTGGAATACTAGGCAGGCCCCGACCGCTGCTTTGACCAACCCGGACTCGGGTGGAAGAGCCCAAGGGGGGCCTGTAACCAAAGGGCCGGTGGGCTGCGGTCCCAGGATCTGTTGTTGTGAGCGTAGGCATGCGATGGCAACCTGAAGAGCTAGAGTAGGTGTAGCCAGATAGGTACGTACCAGACTCCGATGGGAAAGAGGGACGCGCAGGTGACTCAGAAAAATAACGCGAGTGGGAAAACACATTGGGGCGTGACGACGCTGCTTCCTCCGACGGAGGAAGCAACTGCGTCTTAGATTCCTTATTAATGACGGAAACTCGACACGAGCTCCACGTCATTTCATTGGGAACGCCAGGGTTCTGTGGGGAAGGATAAACGTGAGGAGCGAGGAGACGCTCGTCGACGTTGATCCTACCCCGACAAGTAAAGAACTAACACTTGGAGAGAGAGACTTATCTGAGACAGGCATCAAGGCGGCACCACGAACAACCTTACAGACCGACAGGTCATATCGAAGGGAGAGGTTATCACAGTGAGAAAGAGAGGCTTCCTCAAACTCATGCAAAACAGTGCCCGAAGTAAACTGGTTACGAGAGGGAGCACCGAGATGCTGCTGTAACCCTCCTGGGGGAGAGCGAGCAGGATCAGAGTTAGCTAAAGCATGGGGTTGAGGTAGCCTAGCCACACATTGAGAAAAGAATAGCTGAGGGCTGCCGTTGCAAAACAAGTGGAAGGAGGCATAGGAGACGAAGGATAAATTCCAACATGTTTATTGAACTTAGCTCCGTCTCCACCCAGAACGGGGTTGGAGAGGTTCAGGTTAGGGTACCCCTCCCCAAAATGTCATTGCTTCCTCCTCTTGTTCAGCGGCAGCATGGAGGTATTCCAGGGCGCCTGGCGATGACGTTGTTGTGCGCCAGGGCACTGAGGTTGAGGTACAGGCACGGGCTGAGCGGGCTCGTGTACAGAGGGTGTGGGCGTGTCTCGGTGACGAGACGTCCCCTCTCTGGGTTTAGTGGAGGACCTGTGGCGTTTCTCCTGCTGAGACCTGGGGGGAGCAGCTCTTTTAGGGGAAGCAGAGGGTCTAGCCTTGCGATGGACAGGAAAGGAATTTTGGAGTAATTTCCTTTCCTCCTCTTCCCTAGCAGCTCTTGCCGTAGCCTCCGCCACGGATTTTCCAAAGAGGGATCCATGTTCGATGGGTGCGTTCAGCAGAGGGAGCTTCTGAGGCTCCCTCAGTGCCGTCGCCGACAGCCAAAGGTGACAGTGAGACACCACTGAGGTGGCCATAATACGGCCGGAACATATAGCGACATCCTGGGCCATCTGTAAGATGGCGGCTGAAGCTTTCCCGACCTCCTAGATCTCACTTGGGGTGAACGAGGTCCGCCCAAGGGTGAGAGAAGCCAGGGCCGAAGACAGCATGGCAATATTAGAGGCCGGACCGCCGGATTGTGCGCTCAGCACAAAACACTTTTCAGCCAGCGCGGCGGAGGTCTTGTCCTTCGCCTTGGTGAAAGCGGGCTTCTTGGTGTTGGACCAGGCCGCCGAGCCGCTGGCCAGGTGAGCGGCTAGTGATTGGTCGAGGCGGGGAATACCACAACGGACTATCTCACCCCTTCCAGCGACGTCAGTGAATGGCAGGTAGCCCTTCACGGGAGCAGAGATTTGGAATGGAGACGACCAGGAACCTTCCAGATAGTCAGCTAGGCCCACCATAGGGGGGGGGCGGTTCCTTGGAGGAAGACGGTTGGACATAAATGCCAGTCTTCCAAGACCTCTTCGTCTCCTCCTTAGCAGCCGGAGGGTAGGGGATGCCGAGTCTGTCAGTGGCAGTACGCATGATGCTGGGTAGATCTCGGCGGAGAGAAGGCAGAACAGGTTCAGACGCCACCGGCGCCGTTCCCGCCTCACCTTCCTCAAACTCGGAGGAGTCGTCCTCCTCTTCCTCGCCAGAGGAAGAGGAAGAGGAGTCGGCCTAGCACGTGGCCCCAACGGGGCCAATAGGACCGACTGCGCACCCGCGCCCGGGGATAGCTCCATAGGAGCAATTAGAGCACATGGTGCAGGCTCCTCACTAGTCGAGGCCAAAGCCTCACCAGGCTCCTCCACAGGAGCGGGCTCGGTGAAGAAGGCCTCCCTCCTAGACCGGAGTTTAGGAGGCATGGCGGCGCACACTGAGCATGTCGGGTTAGGGAGCAACGCGGCCTTTGCGTGTTCGACCCCCAGGCAGGCCACACAGAAACTGTGGGTCTCACCGTCCTCGGTGAGGCGGTGGCAACGACATGCTCTGTCGAAAACGCCGACTGGGAAAGACATGATGAAGAATTCGACGGAGTGTAGATCCGGGATACACAAACTAACGTCGTCATTGGTGATGCAGCTTCGAACCGGATACGGCTGAAGAAAAAGGGAGAATGTCATGGTGGGGTGGACCCCTTATATAGCTGGCGCGGTCACTGGCAGTAAGTGACGTATATGTAAACTTTTTCAGATGCAACCTGCTGCGCAGGAGGGATAAACCACTAGGAGCTAGAGCTCCCCCTATGGGGCGGAGCTCCACAATATAGAACTGCTGGCTCCAGGTCTGCAGCCTCCCCCTACTCTTTTTTTTTTTACTCAATCGTTTGTGCCTCGTTAGTGCTGGTTTGTGCAGTTTAAATTTTTGTTTGTGCTACTACGGTTTTTACATATTAAATATTATTGTATAGGTCACTCTGAGGTCACTCAGCCCCCCACATGTCCCAAATTCACTCCAAATAGAGATTGCTAAGACATGTGAACAAGTGGGCGGAAACATCATCAAAACGAAAAGAATTAGGGGTATGTTTGGCCACTTTATGGGCTGGCATAACAGGCTAGTGTTCTGGCATGAAAATAATGAAAACTTAGCGTGAAAAACAGAATCCTACAAAATGCAGCGGGTTAAAGGAGAATTCCGGGCAAAACTTAGCTCTGTTGTTTGCATTTCAGAAGTGCTGTCCGTAGCGTTAATAACTCAAACAATCTGTATTGCCAAAACCGTGTTTACCTTTTGTTGCCAGTATACAACCATTACGCATTTACGGGGCAAGTTAAAAAGTGTGCTTTGAGCCACTAAACATGTTCAAAATGTCATTACTAGTCCATATCCATTTGCAGATTCCTTATAACAAACACAGCGAGTTTGAACAAATAAGTTTGTGTACATACCTTTATTTATTTCCCATTTTCCAGTGAAGTCCACACTAGTCGATTGTCGAAGTCATACAATTAAATTTTCCAAAACGTATTTTTTCCGCGAAAAAAAAACAATTTGCCGTGGTTATATCCATAAACTACTTTGATCGGGTGTAAACTGACACTTGCATTCACAGCTCCCAAGAGTTCAAGAGTTATCGCGCATGAGCAGAGGTAACTAAGCAACACTGTTGAGGAAACGGTGTCAGGTTACCTGGCCGACATGCTACATTATTTGGACATAACCACCGCAAATAGTTTTTTTTGGGGGAAAAAATACGTTTTGGAATATTGAATTGTATGACTTCGACAATCGACTAGTGTGGACTTGACAAAAAGACAGATAAACTGAGGTATGTACACAAACTTGTAATGGTTGTCTATTGGCAGCAAAAGGTAAACACAGTTTTGCCAATACAGATATTTTGAGTTATTAACGCTACAGACAGCACTTCTGATATGCAAACAACAGAGCTACGTTTTGAAATCGCCCGGAATTCTCCTTTAAAACAAACATTTTCCGACCATACCGCCTACAACTAAATCCTAATGCAAAGACGAGATATGAGGAGAAAATAAAGGGAATGAAAGGACTGGATCCTATAGCAACTGGTCAAGGCCCGGCGGGACGTCAACAACTTCCAGCACCCATATATACAACTACATGATATTAAGTGCTAATCAGGGTTCGAATTACTTGGGAGCTCACATGAAAGCAGTAAAATCATACACCTGTGGGGGTCTCTAAAAATCATCAGCACTATTATTTAGATCACAAAAAAATGCACTTTTTCCTTTAATATATATCACAACATGTATGTTAATAAACAGCTTAAAAGAAACGTGTTTTCCAAACGAACGATTTAGGTTTATGCTACCGCTGAGCGCATATCGCGATGGGTGTGTTTTTGATCATGTTATACATCGGTTGCTGCTATTTTTATGAGACCCCCACAAAGAATGAAATAATAATTTAAACCCTGGTGTTAATGTATACACACACAAAGTTTTCAGTAACTTCAAGTCGCTGCAGCAGGCAGTCCCAGGTCTTTTGTACAGATGGATGGGTCCAGGACCTGGAGATTGTAAATGTGGGGAAGAAAACTGTTGTCCGTTCAAAGGAATGCTAATGTTTTAAGCACCACACTCCTCACTTTCTCTTCTATTTGCATGCATTCAGAATTCAACAATACAACGTAACTTACTAAGACAAACACATCATGCATAAGTTAAATGGTAAATTGTGAAAACTTTGACTCGTTTACTGGTCTTACTAAATGTGCTTTCTAGTAAAACACTGTTGGAGCTATTGGTGCATGAGCCTGTTAAATAAAAGATATTAAGACTGTTGAATAAAAAGACAGTTAGCATGGGCGCCTTAAGTTTGTGCCGCGGATTCACAAAATGCTTTGCGGGAATATGACATGATGAGAATACATTGGCAATTTATAGGCTCAATCGTTTGTGCTTCGTTAGTGCTGGTTTGTGCAGTTAACATTTTCGTTTGTGCTACTATGTTTTTTTCTATATTAGACATTTAATATTTAGGTGAAGACATCACCAGCCCCCCCACTATGAAGCTACATTTATATCGCAATCAAACGTACGGAAGCCGAAACGGCCATGGATTTTTTATTATTTTATGACTTTTTTATAACAAAGATCGTTTTATCAAGATAACGAATTAATTAATAATGTACTCGTCTTGAATTCAAACTAATGCGCTGAAACGAATGGCTTCGGTAGCAGATGAAATGATGACAAACTCCTATCTGTCCGGCTGCCTCAGCTAAGGTAACGTAAATTTAGGCTAACGTTAACTTAGCAATATAATGTGAAACGTAATTAAACGTTTATTAATTCACTTAATAGTGCTTTGATATGTGACTGGGTTTATTAGTATGGTTTGTTCCAATGGTCAAATCAAAAGGTGGCTATTAAATAATCAGAAGAACTATATGACAACCCTTTTATATAAAGGCCAGCAATCAAGAATTGAACAACATTGTTGCAGCTGCTAGTGTGACGGGTGTGTAATGGCTCCGAATGTACCCTTGCTAGCAGCCCGCACGGCATTTCACCTTGCCCCATACCGGGCCAGAACCTGCGGCCATCTGCTTCGCAACACTCGACACAGCCCTGCTTGCAACGTACCAACCGAGTGAGCTATACAGAGCCGGCCCTAGACCTTTGGGGGCCCTATGCAAAATTTGGTTGGAGGCCCCTTTGACCATTTTAAGTACGTCAAAGTCACTATACGTCGGAGTCACTGACCAACACTCAGGGCCGGCCCGCCCATTAGGCAAGATTAGGCAGCCGCCCAGGGCGGCACGAATTTGAGGCGGCATTTTCTCAATTGGCTACCGCCTTCCGGCGCGCGCCTCTGATTGGCGTAGCTGCAGCCCTTCCCGCCCTTAGGACACCATTGCGAACACCTGCTAATAGCAACTCAAGGATCCCGCATAGGGTTCGTTATTAGTTTGTATCAGAGCCATTGTGAGAGAGCTCTAGTTTGTATGCTTTTGATGTTGTCGCCCCTCCTTTTTCGCTCGCCCAAGGTGCCAGTCATTCGCAACGCTGTTTTTTTAAATGAATGGAGCTGCCAGGATGGCTAGGCGAGTAAACTTGTGACTAAAAAAGAAGTGTTAATCACGTTCTGTCACATTTTGTGTAGGAAATAGGTGGATCAAATGCAGGGTCATAGGCTATTCATTATTTTAATTAAACAAAGAAAACACTATGCTACACTTAAGTATTATGCCTTAAGTCAATTATTTCGTTTGTTTAATTAAAATAATGAGTAACCTACGACCCTACGGCGCCGCCAGACATTTTTCACTGGAGGTGCTAAGGGGGAGCTAGCTCAATGCATGGAGGTGCTGACATGAATTGTGTTTATGCGCGATAAGGCGACCTGTAAAGCTTTCTTAAACTCAATGACACAAGTGT
>JACXGM010033297.1:0-12331 GCA_016801145.1 Umbra pygmaea
CTGGAAAGGACAGCACCTATCTATTTGTGGTAAAATCACCTTAATTAACTCTCTCATTGTATCACAGTTTACCTATATGCTTATGGTTTTACCTTCTCCCAATGACATGTTTTTTAAATTATATGAACAAAAGATATTTAACTTTATATGGGATGGTAAGCCAGACAAAATAAAAAGAGCATACTTGTATAATGAATATAAACACGGAGGTCAAAAGCTATTGAATATTAAAGCATTGGATCTTTCATTAAAAGTATCAGTTATAGAAAAGGTATACCTGAATCCTAACTGGTTCACTAATAAGCTAATAAGAGTATTTCACCCATTGTTCAGTAAGGACCAATTTCCTTTTCTACAAATTACAACTGATCATTTTCAGATATTGGAAAAGGATATAATTTCTAAGATGTAATTATTTTTCAAACAAGCCATGAAAAGTTGGTTGCAATTCCAATTTTATCCACCTGAAAATAGGGACCAAATCTTACAACAATTATTGTGGCTAAATTCTCATATACTAGTTGATAAAAAGCCTGTATACTTTGACAGGATGTTTGGAAAAGGAATAATGTTTGTAAATGACATTATAAATGAAGCCGGGGGAGTGATTCCTTACATGCAGTTAACAAAAACGTACGGTGATGTATGCTCTCTACAAAAATATAATCAACTAACTACAGCAATACCATATACTTGGAAGAAGAAAATACAAGGGGGGGAAAGCTCTGATCTTGTCTGTCAACCATGTATTAAAGATCTCACATGGATGAGGAAAATACGGATAAACAAAGCAATATATCAATTCCATCTAAGAACAAAAAACTGGTTGCTTTTCCATATGAACTACAAAATAGCTGGGAAGAAATTTTTGATGTTCCGATCCCATGGCATAACGCATTTGGATTAATACGTAAAACAAAAACAAACTCAAAAATAAGAATATTTCAATACAAGTTATTATACAAAATATTGGCAACAAATTAAAATCTATACAAGTGGGGAATACAATCTTCCCAACTCTGCAGATTTTGCTCTGAGGAAGCAGAGTCTATAGATCATCTTTTCTGGTACTGTCCTTATGTTGCTTGTTTTTGGTCAAAGGTAAACGAATGGATGAATAAATGCAATATTTGTTTTGAATTAACATTACAAATAGCAATGCTTGGAGACTTAAAATGTAGTAGTCAGGCAATTAATAATTATGATAATTATTTTAGCAAAAATATTTATCTTTAATTCCAAATTGGTGGAGTCATTGAGAATAGAAAGGTTTCATAATTATGTGAAGCATCACAGTAGATTAGAAATTTATATGGCAAATAGTAACCCAATATGGCTTTGGTTAAAAGATAGATGGACAGTGTTGGGTGTGGATGAGGTGTGGATCAAGTGAAACTGGGATCTGTAAAACGCACAAGATTTGTAAATATTGTAAAAAACACAAAATGTATAAGCTAGAGATAAATGTTAAATGGCACAATGTAATTGGTCTCAACATTTGGTCACGGTTAGGTGGGGGTTGGGACGGGTGTAGAATGTAGAAAGCAATAATAAAAAACAAAAAAGTGGGATTGAAAATTATGCACATTTTAGAACAATGACAACCCTGTTGTGAAATACTGAAGCTGACCTTTCCCCCCAAAAAAAAAAGAAAAAAAAAAGAGCAGGCGCGCTTGTTCCATGGTGGTTTGCTATTATACCGGTGATTTTCTATAGATTTTTCTTTTTACAAAATGTAAATAAAGAAATATCACAAGATATAGCCTACTTTCCGATTGTTTGGACTCACTCTCACTGAATCACGAGGTTATGAATGTATGGTTATATTTTTGCAATGTAGTCTAACATTAGACCGAGATTACTCTTCAGTCAAATAAGCTTTCCACTCCAGTTCTGCATTTCTGGGCATTTAAGTAGCTGGCACGCATTTCAACATCACGTCTCCTGAAGTCCTCTAATATTTCCTAATCCACAAAGAATGCTGCGACTTGAGTAGTGTACCTGTTCTATCCAAACACCTGACGCACATTTTCAGGGTGCCAAATGTCCATTCAATTAGGCTACACTGCGTGTTTGTGTGTGTTTTTGATTAAACAGCATTTTACGCACTTGCTGGCATCATAAATTGTGTCATCATTAACATGTCTTTAATGGATAGCTGTTGTCCCCTTCACAGCCACCCATCCAAGGGGGGATTCCTCATGGCAAAGTTGCCATAAATGAGTCGTGGCTTGAGCCTGAGTAATTCTGAGTAAAGACATGGGTGATTTTACTATTAGCATCGCAAATTACATGTGTATACTTGTTGATTGTATGGGTTCCCTTGAGGTTGATGTATATCAGTACAAATAATTCATTATGAATAATTTGAGTAAATGTGTACACTAGATGTATACCTATTTTTCACATTTTCGGACACAACAATGACTTCCTCGTGTGGTAATATTTTTCCTTCTAATTATGTATTGCAATAATAAAGAGCTGCTGTATTTGTGTAGATGAGAGGAGCAAAGTGTATGCGCGTTGTGCACATGCTACATTATGGTTAAGCATGCGCCCTTAAAATAATATATGAATAACACGCCACTGACTTTAAACCAGGATTTTCCTGGTCATTGGCAGAATTGTTTTCGGGGACGGCAAGATAGCACCAGGGAACGTTTGCGCCGGAACATGCCTGTTCTTTTTGCTGAACCGCCCAACGAACGCAAGCTCATTCCCTAATTTACCGACACATCTGTGGAGGGAAAAGTCCCATATGCATCGGGTGTAAGATAGGAATCATACATGCGTTTGTGTAAAAAGTAAATTGCGCTGGGTGTAAGATAGGGCCCTTGGTGTAATATATTCAGATGATCTGGTGTAGGAGACGATTCTAGCTGCAAAATTCTGGACCAGTTCAAGTCCGTTTCTGAGTTAGGTAGAGATACCAGTAAGAAGACTGTTGCAGTAATATACTGTATGGAAGAGGTAACAAAGGCATAAATGAGAGATTTGGTGGTGGAAAGTGAAAGTGAGAGTCAGAGCCTTGAGATGTTTTAGAGGTGGAAAAATACTGTCCTGGTGATGTTTGTTATGTGTGCTTCAAAGGAGAGGGTATTATCCAGAATGACACCAAGGCTTTTTTTGTAGAAATCAGGGGGACCAGAGAGACGTCTATGCTGATACTGAGGATTTGCTGTTTGGAGTGTGTGAATCCGGAGCCTATAAGAATGACCTCAGTCTTCTTGCTGTTGAGTTTTAGGAGGTTTGTGTTCATCAGGCTCCGGGTATCTTAAAGCCATCAAAAACATGCAGGTTAGGTTCTCCAGTCAGTGCCCCTGAAGAAAACACTGGCTTAGATCTGGAGTTGGTCCCCAGGCGCTGTAAATGGCTGCCCACTGCTCCCTTGAGGGATGGGTTAAATGCAGAGAATGAATTTTGCTACATGTATGTGACAAGCAAAGTATCTTTTTTGATGGCGTGTGTGTCATGTCTGAGGGCAAAGGTTGTTTTTTCAGGCAGATTGAATGTTTTTAGTGGAGAGCTTCATTTTGACCTAAAATAGGATGTTTGGGGAATTGTGCGAGCAGTTAAGGATTTGTGTTTTGAGACAAAAGAGAAAATTTAAAAAGATGTGTTTAAAACTGTAATATCTGCACCTTTGCTATGTTTTTTCTATGTGGGGGTTAGATATGAAAGAACATTTCATTCCCATGGTTTGGTACTCTTTGCAGTAATAAAGTTGAATCTAATCTAATATATACAAACACAACTGTTTTTAAGGTCTTGAATGTGCCAATCACTGTAATTTAGCAAATTCTGGTTCTGAACAGTAACACATTTTACCCATGATGCATAGTAGGGAGTGAGAAATCCCATATGACACACATGTGAATGAGCAAATGCACAAAAGCACAAACAAACAGCTAGAGACTGTTCCATTGTCTCCCATTCAATTTCATCCGTGTGGGACAATAACAATATAAAGAAAAAAACAGAGCGTTATCGAACAGGTTTTTTATTGGTCTTATATCTGTGCTGTGTGTGCGTGCATGCATGTTTATCAATGTGTGCACCCAGGTGTAGAATTTTCAGATGTCTCTAGCAGAAATATTTCATTGTACACCAACATGAATTAATGATGTCCATTGTCTTACTGATACTCCATGTCAGCAGGTCATAAAATGTTGGTGAATTTGCATCAGCAAAGACAATCTGTACATCAAGCATAAACAGAGGAAATAGGAGCTATAAATCACATTAGATCTGACCCTGAGCCTCTTCTAGACTCATCGATTCACTGAGAGGAAAATGAATGGGGGCATTAGAGCTTTCCACCCTAAACATCCAAGTCAGAAGAGGGAGGGGGTGGGGAGAAGGGGCGGTGTGAAACAGATGATCCCCAGGGAAAACAGGTTATTTGGGGCTGAGGTTTGAATACTTAAACATCAGTATTAAGGAGATAACCACCTAACCAAAACCTATCTTCATAACAGGACTACTAACCTAAACCTTACATATGTTCATCACGGGACTACTTACCTAAACCCTACCTATCGTCATCACAGGACTACTCACCGAAACCCTACCTATCTTCATCACACTAGTACTTACCTAAACCCTACCTATCGTCATCACAGGACTACTCACCTAAACCCTACCTATCTTCATGACGGGACTACTCACCTAAACCCTACCTATCTTCATGACGGGACTACTCACCTAAACCCTACCTATCTTCATCACAGGACTACTAACCTAACCCCTACCTATCTTCATCACAGTACTACTAACCTAACCCCTACCTATCTTCATCACAGGACTACTCACCTAAACCCTACCTATCTTCATCACAGGACTACTCACCTAACCCTCCATCACTGAACCAGGCTGTTATCTCCTCTTTAAAACCTGGCTGTTGTCTACATTATCTCTACATTGGAAGCAAGATGTTATCTATACCTCAGAACTAGGATGTTCTCTACATTAGAGTTAGGCTGTTGTCTCTAAATTAGAACCAAGCTTTTCTCTCTAACTTAAGACCAGGCTATTTTCACTACATTACATCCAAGCTGTTCTCTGTACATTAGAACCAGGCTGTTTTCCCTACACTAGAACCAGGCTGTTTGTTTATAAACCCCTTCTCCACAGGCTCCCAACTTTCTTGTCTTCTCTTTTAGAGCTTAGAGTTTCAGATTATAACATAAGATCACAGGGTTGCTTACATTAGTGTCTCCCTTGGTAAACACTGAGATTGGTAGAAATGCTTTTTCATCTCTAGTACCTGATGTTTGGAATGGCATCCAATAAGTACTTCATTTACAGTCATATACAAAATTTTGGCACCCCTGATAATTTCAATTCTTTCATTTATAAATATTTGGGTGTTTGGATCAGCAATTTCATTTTGATCTATCAAATAACTGAAGGACACAGTAATATTTCAGTAGTGAAATGAGGTTAATTGGATTAACAGAAAATGTGCAATATGCATAAAAACGAAGTTAGAATCATAAATTTGGGCACCCTTGTCATTTTGTTGACCAGCACTGATTAATTGGAACACACAATTGGTTTGGTGGTCTAATTAAGCCTTGAACTTCATAGGCCGGTGCATCCAATCATTAGAAAAGGTATTCAAGTGGCCAACAGTTCTCTTTGACTCTTCTCTGAAGAGTGGCAACATGGGGGCCTTAAAAATACTCTAAAATGACCTGAAAACAAAGACTGTTCATGAAATTGCAATACAATTTTTTCAGCAGGACAAATATCACGCCATTTATTTAGGCTAAATTACGAATATGAGGCCCCAGCTAATGGATGTTCGGAAGGCAGTAAATTTATTTGTTAAAACCACTGATTAATTGATTGAGTATGTAAAATGTAGAACATACCCCAGATTATTTTTTATATGAAGGCAAGTCGCATCTTCTTTGCAGCAAGCGCTGCTTCAGTTGTGGTTATAGCAGGGGGGCAAACAAGTTTGCCTGGCATTATTATTTTGTGTCGGCAACACAAACTCTGATTTGTCCTTTTAGAATAATAGTGCTTGTTTTAATTCATTTCAATAAACATTGTGAAGTCATTACAAAGCTAGTGAATTGTAACCAAATGCAATTGTATTGTGTTTAAAGAAACAAGACTATATGATTGTAAAAAAAAATTTTTACATGTTCTCAATTACAAAATTTCATTGAAAACAGTAACAAATATGTTGTACACTGAAATTGATTGAATATATTTCCAGTGTCTCATGTGAAAACACGATTACTTTAAAAAAAACATTCACTAGTGTAACATCTAGCCAAAGGTGGGCTGTGATGTCAAACTGAGAAAGACTCTTTTAGGTTTTGAGATTTCCTGTGATTATTGCTTCAGTCTTGGTTCTCTTTTGTCTGTTCCTGTTCAGTGTTTAGCATAGTGTTTTGGTTTCCCTCATTATATGTGTACATATCCCTTTAACCACTTAGGGAGCACTATCCCGCCGGCGGGAGATGTTGCCACCCACCACCCTCGAAAACTGGACTACAATCACAGTTTACAAGTCCTATTTCTAGGTTATATATACATGTTATATATCTACAGAAAGCTTAGACACTCAGGAATGTAGCAAATGTCACCATTTTACAGTAGCTATAACAAAAATAATAATTTCCCCTCATAATGTAAGATACGTGCCTTGTACACATGTGCCTCAAATTAAATGGAATGTCAAACTAGAAACGAGGCTAACACCGTCATTTATTGGGTTATATATATAAAGCTTAGAATCTTGGGATTCTAGCAAATATCTTGGTTTTAGTGTAGCTATAAAATTCACAACGTTACAACTACTTAATGTCAGCTATGCGTCTTGAAAAAAAAGAGGTTTTTGTTTTCACTTCATAGAAAATACATTAAGGAATAAAATCAAAGCTCATAAATACAATATTTAAGTTATAAATACATGTCTCATACGTCCTTAAAGCATAGAATGTTTGGGTTCTAGCAAATATATCGGTTTTAAAATAGCTATGAAAACGAGATAATTATTTGTTATAATGTGACGTAAACAGACAGTACCAAAAGCTGTTAGCTTGTTTACTCAGCTAGCCATTTTTGTACCTCAAAATGAAATCAAATGTCAAAAGGAAAACACGGCTAACTCCCTCATGTTTTAGGTTATAATTACAGGTTTTATATTTCCTTAAAGCTTACAATGTTGGGCTTCTAGTACAAATCTCGGTTTTAGTGTAGCTGTAAAATTCACAACGTTATGACTGCGAGTTTCAACCAGTGGCGTAGGCACGGGTGTGCCAGGGTGTGCTTGTGCCACCCAAAGAGGCAGCTGGCACACCCAGAAATCAGATGCATAATGCACTTTTCGTTATAGCCTTTTTTTTTTTACTTAGTCTAATATGGTCTCATTATAATATTTGTTCATTTTAAATAAATTCTTATTTTGTTCGTACATCTAGATCCACGCCTAAACATTTAAGTGTATGCGCAAAAATAGCCGCCAACGTGACCCCAGCGAATATCACGGGAGACGAGCAGTGTAGTAGACTGAAACGGGCGTAATAGGCCAACACATTCAGCAGCTAATCTTGATCTGTATGTGCCAGTGCAGTGCGATACATCAAAGTTGTGCGCTTACAGGTACAGACTTTATGCATAGTGTTGCGTTTGTTTGTGAAAGGTATTTTAATGTATGGTCTGTTTGATACGGATCAACATCAATGTGTCCCCTTTCTCTGTAGAGACCATATATCGAGAACATACATTTACTATTCCTATTTCCTACAGAACTTGTTAAACAACCAAGCATTTTTTATAAGATCCCATGACTGTTTAACACAAATGAAAGAATACAATAAATACAATTGTTATACACCATCAGTATGAAGCAGGCCCGGTGGCACGAGGTGGCAAAAGGGGGCAAGTTAGAATATTTTTCCCCCTTTTGTTTGGATTCCAGTATGTGTCCTACAAATCCCTCCACAGTCAGGCCTAGCTGCGATTTGTTGCGTTGATTATTACGCTGTGCCGCTGCACAGGAATCAAAACTAGCGGGTTAACATAAAAAACTCACACCTTTGTAAAAATCATACATTGATTGGCCTTCACACAGTAGAAAGGCGGGCACAATTTGAAATGGATGATTACGTTCAAATGTAGCGTAGTAGTAGATTGTTTCCACCGGAAAGAAGTTTCACAGCTCAATTATGGTTTTTAGAAAGTGGTTTTGCACATCCTCAACTCAAAGTGGCGCGGAAATGGGGACGCCAGCCACAGAGGCTGCCTTGCCAACATTGCCGTTAACACCGGGACATTCGACCGCCGATGCCACTCGGCCTAGCTGTAGCAGAGTAAAACTGTCTTGCCGCCTATACAGCCTTGCAGGTGCGTGTGCCTGACAAACTTTTCTGAATCCAGAAAAGAACTATCAGCATTGTCAGTTTTTAATTATTGTTTAATTAGCAAAATTTTGGAAATGGTGGAAAATGGCTTGGCAATACGTTATTTTCTTAATTGCTTTTGATTTTCTATTGCGGGATTGAGGTGATGACATTTGACATTTTTCGTTTATAATGTCTAATTTATTGTTGATGTTGTTATAGTAGAATAACTACTTTTTGCAATATATTGATGAAGGTGGGTAGATTTTGAGCAATATTAGGAACTGTAGTGATGTGAGCTATAGGCCTATGGAAATTAGAAACTTTTCTTCGCAGAAGTTGTAAAGCAGTCCAACATGTTTTATAATGGCAAGACAGCCGTGTCTCTGGCTGCAATTGAATGCATTGTGTATTTACAAGCTACAAATGATTACTGTCCACTCCACTACATACTATCAACATTATTCATTGTGTTATTACCGATCGGAAATATGTGTGCCCCCTTAGTATTTTTGGGTGCCCCCTTGTGGAGTTAATTCTCCCGCCGGGCCTGGCATGAAGCAACCCGGGTTTAATGGAATACACAATTGTAATTATAGTCAGTGATATCGATGAGCCTGAGGCACTTAGAAATACACGGGTGCCATTTTTTCGGTTCCCACTGAGGTGCCTTGATACAGCACTCTGGGAACAGCCTATTTGTTCAGAAATTTCTCTCTGTGTCTTACCCTCTTGCTTGAGGGTGTCAATGATGGCCTTCTGGACAGCAGTCAGGTCGGCAGTCTTACCCATGATTGCGGTTATGTGTAATGAAACAGGCTGGGAGTTTTTAAAAGCCTCAGGAATCTTTTGCAGGTGTTTAGAGTTAATTAGTTGATTCAGATGATTAGGTTAATAGCTCGTTTAGAGACCCTATTCATGAAATGCAAATTCTTTGAGATAGGAATTTTGGGTTTTCATGAGCTGTATGCCAAAATCATCAGTATTAAAACAATAAATGACCTGAAATATTTCAGTTGGTGTGCAATGAATCTAAAATATATGAAAGTTTAGTTTTTATTAATACATTATGGAAAATAATGAACTTTATCAGGCCCGGATTAAGAATTCAAAGGCCCCTGGGCACAATGTCTTGAAGGGCCCCCCACCCCACCCACACAAATAAGTTTTTTGAATTTTTTGTTACTATTTGCTGGTAACACCCACATATTGTATAATTACTAGATGGAGCCATGTGTGACGTCACCCATTGGTTTGTTCGAAATTGCTGTTATGGGCGCAGACACCTTGGTTGCGGCTGTGATGATTTTAGACTAGAGGGAGGAGTATTCTAGCTAGCTAACAGATATTTATTGGGATGCTAACGAAAAACAGTATTAAAACATAATGTAAAACAAAATGTAACGTTACTTACCGAAAAAAGTGAAGTGCCAACTGCTTTGAGCGTCTTGTCGTACAACCGAACGCCATAACCACACCCTAGACTATAATTTAAAAAATGAACATCATGATAAACTGCAGAAGGCTTATATCTAGTGATTGAGACCATATACTCATTATGAAAATGTTTACTGAGGTAATAAATCAAGTATATTATGTCTCTCATTCTCATAGACTATTACAGAAACTTAGAGCTCTTTTGCAACCAGACATATCACCCTCAGCTGGAATTCAGATAGAATGCAGGTTTAAGGCACTTCCTCATTTGCGTCAATTTGCCAAACCGGATGCTTACCCTGTGGTAAAACCTCTAGTGGACAACTAGCTGGCATATGCAAACACATAGTGCCTCACCTTTACCAATCCAGTTCTATGAATTAAATTCTTCCATAATTCACACACAAACTCATACACACATCCATGAATATTTCCTTCCTGTCTGTCTGTCTCTCTCCTCTCCTGTCCTCCTCGGCTCTCCAGGGGTTGCCGCTCTCTCTCTCCCCCTCTCCTCTTTCTGTGAGGAAAAGGATGCAAACAGTATAGGTCAACTTGTCAAAAACCTGGAAAACTCTCAAGTTTCTTCCCCAAATGTTTTTTTACTCTTCTTTCTAATCTTTCTACTTTAAACTAAAAGATTCTGCACTCGTGCATTTAGCACTTTATTACTCAAGGCCACTAGGCACTTTGATGATTGAATGGTAGTAGACACATTACAAGATGCTGTAAATGTTCTGGTATAATATTGGTTGCTTACAAATTACAATTGCTGGCGTATGACCTGTCCAAATATTGACAAATGTACTACATGTAAGTACAGGTTATGATTTTTCAAGGCCGATAGAATTAACGATTATTGGAAAAACAAAAAAGCAGATACTGATTAATCGACCGATTATTAGTTTTTAGTTTAACTGTTATTCTACCTGGCAAGTTGACTGAGAACACTTTCTCATTTGCAGCAACGGCCTAGGGGAAGGGAGGGAGAGGAGGGGGAGAGGGGAATGAATGAGCCAATTCAGAGATAGGGATTATTAGGGTGCCATGATTGTATGAGGGCCAGATTGGAAATTTGTCCAGGACACCGTGGTGAACACCCCTACTCTTACGAATAGTGCCATGGGATCTTTAGTGACCACAGAGAGGCAGGACACCCTACGCATATTAAGATGTCCCCATCACTGCTCTGGGGCATTGGGAATGATCATTAGACCAGAGGGAAGACTGCCCTATACTGGCCCTCCAACACCACTTCCAGCAGCACTGGTCTCCCATCCAGGGACTAACCAGGCCCAACCCTGCTTAGCTTTATAAGCAAACCAGCAGTGCAATACAGGGCTCTATGCTGCTGGCTATAGTTATTATGATTTGTTTTGGGAAATAATGACATAGAAAGAACAAAGTTTTAATATAACTTCTTAATACACAAAATTGTTTCAAATCTCAAATAAATATATCAAAATATTTAAATTTGTTCAAACAAAATGCCAAACAAATGGCGAAAACACATAGTAGGCATACTACAATTTGTATTTGAAACAACTTCGCCTATAAAATTTGTTTTGTAAAACAAACCTTTGGGTTTTGAAAAAAAAAACAGTCTGTGCATTTTGATAGTTGTCCATTTATTAGGCAATCGGATTTGGTGATGCACAACGGGAGTACAAATATCCAACGTAATTTCTTGAAACACTTGATAAATATCTGGTTTACAAAATCAATAGTATACAAATACGACAATTAATGTAAATATAACAAAACCATTAACTGAGAAACATGGGATATCGTCTTTAACTACAGAATTATTCTCTTGCGCGAGGAGTCAGAATAGCCTAATGTTCTTCTCTCTTTTCACCACCGTCTGACTCAACATCAGAAATAGGCTACTTTGAAAACCATGTTTGAGAACATTAGCGACGTATATTCCTTGAATGCCTTTGAACACGAATGCCATTTCATTAAATGTGGAAGTAAAAAAACGTCTTCTTTGTATCGTTTTGAATAGGCATCGTATTTTGACAAGATATGTGCACAATCAATGACTGTGCATTCGAATGGACATATTCAGCACTCGTTTGGTGCCAGTATCCGATTTATATCTACTGTTAGCTGATCTGATGATTAATTATAAATCCCCCTTATTCATCATATGCAACGCAATATAGCTAGCTAGTTAACCCTTGTGCAGCAGTTGTTTTTGAATGGGTCATTTTTCCTGAAAGCCTTGAGGAAAACAGAATAGATAAAAGTTTTGGTTGATAAAAAATGGGAACAGTTCTGTCGGAAATGAAAGCAGTGAACCTCTACCCATTATTCTAGACTAATATCAACAATGTGAAGCTAACAAGTGATTATATGCAACTGATTTTAATTGATCTCCTTACATGCTAACTACAAACTTACCATGGCTTCTCTGCAATGACAATTTCCTCCAGACGGGCAATCCGATTAATTAGCCGACCTCTACATCTAAGTCGCATTGGATAAAAAGTGTCTGCCGAATTCCCTAAATGTCAAAATGTAAAAGAAAACAG
>JACXGM010033298.1:0-12330 GCA_016801145.1 Umbra pygmaea
ATTTATGGGTGTGTGAGATTGCAAGACAAGCTTTGACAGCTCAGTAGATAGTTTTCGTATTGTCAATGAATACTAAACTGCAAACAGATCTTGTCGGTCGCCGTGCTGGAGATGGACAGTTGTATGCAATGTTGCGTACCATCACGTAGATGTGGAAGATTGATTACGATGTTGATTGCATAGTACAAGTGTGTCTGCATTACGATGCCGTACGGGGATTTTTTGCCGTGTCTCGTGTGAATCCAGCTTTAGATTGCATCGCTCTCTGTTGTCTGCTCCGGTACAGTGCTGTTGAAACTCCTTGACTCGTTATATTTTCGATTGTTGCAAAAATGGCTAAATAAGGACTGTGCAACATTGTAGAGGCTTTTTTCATCACAGTAACACAAACAATTAATTAATTGAACGTTTTGTTTTAAGAGCTATTGAGATTTGAAGAGCCAAATGTCTGTCGAATCTCCAATCTGAAACTATTTTCACAGCAGTGACCGTGCCTATGTGACATCATACGTCATCGTTGGTGACAGGCACATCTAGCAAAATCGAGAAACTGTTAAAAAAACAATCAAGCTTGAGTTAACTGCGTCTTTCTATTAACTAGCGACAGCTAGATAATATTACTAGCCATCTCTAACAGTCTGCAAACTCTGGCCAGTTCTTTCCCCTCTCTTCAGAATCTGTATACTTAACATTTAACCACACATACTATAATTGTCTACCGCTTTCATATCAATATGAATAGCTATATAATATAGACGTTGAATGAAAATACGACCAAGCATATTCCATTTTTGTGTGGCTAAAGTAGCTATTGCTCTACAGTCTAGCCCACTTCCTTAGCTGAGGAAACAGCCTGCATAACCGCCATGCATAACCTTGCACGATACATGTTTATTTATTTAATTATAGCTACTGTATGTACTCGATTTGCCATTGTTTTGCACTGTCATGAGGGAACCGGCAAGAAAGCATTTCGTTAAATGAGCCATACCTTGTGTGTATCCAGTTAATGACAACTCAAACTTGACCTTAGGGAAACAGTAGTGCTGACTATGGTCTATTTTTGTTGTTGACTGGCTGACGCGACTCACGTGGTACGAACAGAGACTGGTATGAGTTTGTGTTCTCTACAAAGTGTAGAGAACGCATTTAATACACACTTTCCTACTCTTATTTTATATTGGCGGATCACATACTTTGGTGATGTCAATGTGAGTATAGTAATGAAATGAATAAAACTTTAAAAAAATCTAATGACATCATACCTTGTTTATGGTTTCTAGTTAATGACAACATCCGTATAAATATAATAATACATTATTTGTAGTGTTGGGACAATTGCTCCCGGAGCTCCGATGCAATTTTGAAACCACAATGATTCGACACAATGATGATGCTTGATCTATTCACTACACGTGAGTGGTGATGTTCGAAGCTAGGACGTAACACTTTATTATTATTTATTCAATCTGTCACGTAGCTACAACATCCAAAAAACACCTAGATTAATATGGAAATACATATAGCATTTCTAATAAACACATAACATGAATTAAAAAACAAAGCGCAAATTACATGAAATTCATTGACAGTCAGTTAATGCTAAACGATTCATTTTGAAAGTTAACAAAATAAGATTTCAGGGGTTACCATTTCTTAATCATTATAATAACGAACACAGTATGTTTTTTCACTAACTCTAGGGACTTTATTAAATATTCATGTTCAATCAAAGATGTAGTCTATTGCATTTAGGAGCACCTTTCAGGTATTTGTTTATGAATGAAAAATTTACCAGCCAAAATAAAAAAGTTAGAAACAATGAAATTGATTAAGTTGTTATCTAAATATTAACATACATATTCAATCTGAAAGATGTTATGAGTTTTATTAGGGAGAGAAAAAAATATAATTATGTAAATCATTCCAAAATACGTGTAAATTCATACATTTTGACAAGAACATATTAAAAGGATATATTTTGTGCAGGATTTTAAGATGAATTTATTTTACTTTGTAGGGGATGCAGAATCTGTTTAGAAGTAACCAATGTTTCTTCTATTAAATTTCAGATATATTAGCAGCATTCCAAAATAATTTGCCTCTAGGAGAAATTTTGTTTTTGGCTTGAGAGCTCCCTACGTAATTTATTGTTGCATTTCTTATCCAGGAGAGGGCAACCTTCTAACAAAAATTATGTTCCTATCTTCAAATTTTTGCTATAGTATAAGTGGGATTTCATTGGGGTAATTAGCAGAGGAGAGGAGCAGAGGAGTCCACACGTTTTGGGATGTCCCTACTTAAGACCAAATGATCAGGTAAAGGGAGTTCATATCTTAACAGTGAATTATAAAATAAATAAAATGGGTAAAAAAAATATCAACCATGAGCACTGGCAAAATATGAACTCCCTTTCCCTGATCATTTGGGTCTTAAGTAGGGACTCCCCAAAACTTGTGAACTCAGAGTTACTCAGAAAAGTCCACCTCTGGTAATTAGTCCTGAAGGAATTGCTTTGCATACAGTGGGGCAAAAAAGTATTTAGTCAGCCACCAATTGTGAAAGTTCTCCCACTTAAAAAGTTGTTGTAATTTTTATCATACTGTAGGTACACTTCAACTATGAGAGACAAAATGAGAAAAAAACAATCCAGAAAATCCCATAATAGGATTTTTAATGAATATATTGGAAAAATATGGTGGAAATTAAGTGTTTGGTCACCTACAAACAAGCAAGATTTCTGGCTCTCACAGGTCTGTAACTTCTTCTTTAAGAGGCTCCTCTGTATTCCCCTTGTTACCTCTATTATTGGCACCTGTTTGAACTTTTTATCAGTATAAAGGACACCTGTCCAAAACCTCAAACAGTCACACTCCAAACTCCAAGACCAAAGAGCTGTCAAAGGACACCAGAAACAAAATTGTAGACCTGCACCTGGCTGGGAAGACTGATTCTGCAATAGTTAAGCAGCTTGGTGGGAAGAAATCAACTGTGGGAGCAATTATAAGAAAATTGAAGACATACAAGACCACTGATAATCTCCCTCAATCCGGGACTCCATGCAAGATCTCACCCCATGGGGTCAAAATGATCACAAGAATGGTGAGCAAAATCCCAGAACCACACAGGGGGATCTAGTGAATGATCTGCAGAGAGCTGGGACCAAAGTAACGAATGCTACCACCAGTAATACACTACGCCGCCAGGTACTCAAATCCTGCAGTGCCAGACATGTCCCCCTGCTTAAGCCAGTACATGTCCAGGCCCATCTGAGGTTTGCTAGAGAGCATTTGGATGATCCAGAAAAGGATTAGGAGAATGTCATATGGTCAGATGAAACCAAAATTGATATTTTTGGTAAAAACTCAACTTGTCGTGTTTGGAGGAGAAAGAATGCTTCCAAAAGAATGCATCCAAAGAACACCAAACCTACTGTGAAGCATGGGGGTGGAAACATCATGCTTTGGGCCTGTTTTTCTGCAAAGGGACCAGGACGACTCATCCGTGTAAAGGAAAGAATGAATGGGGCCATGTATTGTGAGATTTTGAGTGAAAACCTCCTTCCATCAGCAAGGGCATCGAAGATAAAAAGTGACTGGGTCTTTCAGCATGACAATGATCCCAAACACACCGCCCGGGCAACAAAGGAGTGGCTTTGTAAGGAGCATTTCAAGGTCCTGGAGTGGCCTAGCCAGTCACCAGATCCCAACCCCATAGAAACTTTTTGGTGGAAGTTTAAAGTCCATGTTGCCCAGTGACAGCCCCAAAACATCACTGCTCTAGAGGAGATCTGCATGGAGGAATGGGCCAAATTATCAGCAATAGTGTGTGAAAACCTTGTGAAGACTTACAGAAAACATTTGACCTCTGTCATTGCCAACAAAGGGTATATAACAAAGTATTGAGATTAACTTTTGTTATTGACCAAATACTTATTTTCCACCATAATTTACAAATAAATTCATAAAAAATCCTACATAGTGATTTTCTGGATTCTTTTTCCCTCATTTTGTCTCTCATAGTCAAAGTGTATGATGAAAATACATGCCTGTCTCATCTTTTTAAGTGGGAGAACTTACACAATTGGTGGCTGACTAAATACTTTTTTGCCCCACTGTATATAATTGTCAGCATGGAAGATCCAGGAGCTCCCTCTGCTGACGCGCACATAAGTAGGCGCTTGGAGTCCCCCGTCTACTAAAGCCACTGTTCATTATCTCCATTCTCATCAACCTCAGTGGAGACAGTTCCGTCTACTGACGCTCTATTTAAACCCACACACTCACTAGGAGGCCGTGGGTTATTATCATTTACTGTTCCTGTGATAGCGGCTTCTTGCCAGCCTTGTTCTATTTGTATTCTAACAAATTTAACTTTGTGTATTTTGTGCTAGTGGCCACGTAATTTGCCACTCTTTGATTTCTTTCTCTGGCTAAGTGGCATGTTGTAACTGTCTCTACGATAGCCAGTAAATTATGACACTCAGCTCCTCTGTGTGTGACTCCTTTCTTATACACCCACACAGTGTGACAGAATAACCCACCCTTGCTACAAATGGAGTCAGCAGACGGACAGTCATCTGGCGCAGGACAGGCCAGTGGCATCGGGCAGCCAGTGCCCAGCTTAGATGCCAGACTGGCAGCACATCAGGGCATGCTGGAGGAGTTGGGCGCCGCTATGGAGCGGGTGGTATGTGGCCTGAATCAGGTAGAACAGCACCTTGCTGGCAGGCCTAACCCAGTAGCCGTTCCACTAGTGGCTCCCGTTGTAGGACCCAGCGACCAGTCCACACCTCCTGTTGTTCGGTTGGCCCTGCCGAAGGATTACGATGTAGCTGCTTCCCGGTGTCAGGGGTTGCTCCTCCAGCTGGGGCTATACTTCGACAACTCGGCCCCTGTTGCCTCTGATTCTGAGAAGGTGTCTGCCCTCATCTCCTGTCTCTCCGGGCGTGCGATGGAGTGGGCAAACGCGGTCTGGAGAGACGGGAACCCAGTGATTTACGACTACTGCTCATTCACGTCCCTAAGATTCGAGGGCGAGCCACTGTACCGTCTACAGCAGCGGGGACACTGGGTTCCAGGAAGCTGAGAGGGGGCTCAACAGGTGACGGGTGCCATGCTCCTATTGTGGCAGAAAGGGGCATGTTGCTGCATCTTGCTACCAATCCTATAATTTTATTTCTTGGTCTCTCAGGTCTATCGAGGGATGGTCGAGTAAGTGTCTGGGAAGGTGTGTTCCGGTTTCGCTAAGGGCCACCACGGTGGAAAGTCCAGGCAGTGTCTCCGACCATTCCATTCCTATTGAGTATTCGGACCTCGCATGTGCCATTTCAAAAACTAAGGTATATAAATTACCCCCCCATTGGCCCTGGGATTGTGGCATTGACCTTCGACCAGGCGCTGTACTGCCTAGGAGTCATGTATACCCTCTGTGGTATGCTGAGACTGAGGCTATGGAGACGTATATGTCTCTGAATCGCTGCGGCAGGGTTACATATGCCCCTCATCTTCACCTGCATCTTCCAGCTTCTTTTTCGTAAAGAAGAAAGATGGGGGTCTGCGTCCATGCATAGACTACCGGGCCTTGAACAGTGTTACTGAACAGTACACCTATCCTCTCCCTTTAGTGTCCTCTGTAGTGGAGTCTATGCATGGTGCACGCTTCTTTACGAAATTGGACCTGAGAAGTGCCTACAACCTAGTGCGCATCAGAGAGGGAGATGAGTATAAAACGGCATTCAGTACCACTATGGGACACTACGTGGATTTGGTGATGCCCTATGGTCTGATGAATGCTCTATCAGTCTTCCAAGCTTTCGTGAATGACATCTTCCGAGATCTGTGGAGGCGCAGGGTGGTAGTGTACATTGATGACATTTTGGTGTACACGTCCACTCGCAAACAACATGTCTCTCTAGTTTGTGAGGTGCTTGGGAGACTGTTGGAGCATGACCTTTTTGTAAAAGCTGAAAAGTGTCAGTTTTTTCAAAATACTATCCCCTTCTTGGGTTACCGCATTTCCTCGATCCAGGTGGAGATGGAGGAGGATCGCATTGAGGCTGTGTGTAATTGGCCGACTCCGACCATAGTGAAAGCAGTACAGCGATTCCTAGGGTCTTCTAACTATTTCCGTCGGTTCATTCGTGGGTTTGGCAAGGTTGCAGCTCCGATCACGTCCTTGCTCAAGGGTGGGCCAAGCAGGTTGCGGTGGACCACTGAGGCAGACAGGGCCTTCCTCTCACTGAAGGCTCTGTTCTCATCTGCACCTGTACTGGCCCATCCCAACCCGGCGTTGTAGTTCGTGGTGGAGGTGGATGCTTCTGAGATGGGAATAGGGGTGGTGTTGTCGCAGAGGTCAGGAACCCCTGCGAAGCTTCGTCCCTGTGCATTCTACTCTCGGAAGCTGACGCCTGCCAAGCGTAACTACAACGTTGGCGATTCTGAGCTGTTGGCCATTGTCAATGCTCTTAAGGCATGGAGGCACTGGCTCGAGGGGGCTAAACACCCATTTCTCATCTGGACTGACCACCGTAACTTGGAGTATATTCAGTCAGCGAGGAGACTGAACCCCCGCCAGGCAAGGTGGTCTCTATTCCTCACAAGATTCACTTATGCGTTGTCCTATATCCAAGGCAGTAAAAATCGTAAGGCGGACGCCTTATCTTGCCAGTTTCATACGAAGGAGTGCCCAGTAGATGATCACCCTATTGTTCCCGAGGCGTGTATGGTGGCCCCCGTTTTGTGGGAATTGGACACTGACATTCAGCAGGCACTGCGTCAGGAGCCAACCCCTGTGCAATGTCCTGCTGGTCACCAGTACGTGCCCAAGATCATTAGGGATAGGCTCATCTGCTGGGCGCATACCACTCCTTCTTCCGGTCATCCGGGTATCGGCTGTACGATTGACTGCCTGGGGGACAAGTATTGGTGGCCCACCTTGGCTGAGGACATGAGGATTTACGTTTCCTCCTGTTCGAATTGCGCCCAGAGTAAAGCGCCGAGACACCTTCCTACAGGGAAATTGATGCCTCTCTCTGTTCCACAATGACCTGGTTCGCATTTGTCAATCGATTTTCTTACCGATCTCCCTCCCTCTGAGAGTTGCTCTGCGATCTTGATAGTTGTGGACAGGTTCTCGAAGGCCTGCCGTTTCCTGCCTCTCACTGGGGAACACCTTGAGGCACTCCTCCATGGGACTCCCCCCGTTTTAGTGCGTCCTTGGGTAACAGCCGTTCCTGCCGCCTTGGCACCCGAACGGCTGTTCGTCCCCGCTGTCGACGCTGTCACTGTTGGTTCCGGCGGGCGGAGGACACAAGCTCCAAGCCGATCGTCGTTGGGAAGCCATGCCTCTTTATAGCCCCGGGGACAGGGTCTGGCTCTCGTCCAGGAACCTGCCTCTCCACCTGCCATGCCGGAAGCTTGCGCCGCGGTTTGTGGGGCCTTTTGAAGTCCTGGGGAGGGTTAACGATGTGTCTTACAGGTTGCGTTTGCCTTCCACCATGCGTATTTACCCTGTATTTCATGTTTCACTCCTCAGGTCGGTGGTAGAGGGCCCTCTCCGTGAGGCCAGGGTGCTGGAGACCCCCCCTCCACCATTGGAGATCGAGGGCGACCTTGTCTACGCCGTGCGGGCTGTCCTTGAATCGAGACGGAGGAGGGGCGGTCTCCAGTACCTTGTGGATCGAGAGGGGTTCAGTCCTGAGGAGTGGAGCTGGGTTCCGGCCAGGGATGTGTTGGACCCCTCACTCCTGCGCAAGTTTCATCTGGTGTCAGCCCCTAGGCGGGGGGTCGCCGCGCCACGGGACCTGCGCGTCAGGGGGGGTGCTGTCAGCATGGAAGATCCAGGAGCCAGTTCATTATCTCCACTCTTATCAACCTCAGTGACTCGCTGGGAGGGTGTGGGTTATTAGGAATTTCTGTTCCTGTGAAAGCGGCTTCTTGCCAGCCTTGTTCTATTTGTATTCTAACAAATCTACCTTTGTGTATTTCATGCTAGTGGCCACGTAATTTGCCACTCTTTGATTTCTTTCTCTGGCTAAGTGGCATATTGTAACTGTCTCTAAGATAGTGTCACGACTGTGGGAGGAATGAGTCAGGAGCAGGTAGTGCGTTCTTCTTTTGTTTAATGAGAAGTAACGGTGCACGGTAACAGCAGAACACAACGAAAACACAGAGCAAGTCCCGTTTACTCACTGGGAAACTATGTACTCACATATGTGTATATATACTCGTTACACAAAAAAAAGGACCTGTTACGTACAGGAAAAGCAGAATATACAGTCCTCCAAAACAATGGCATACTGTAGTAACAATACCCCACAACCGTACACTGGAAACAGGAAACATATATAACGGGCCTGATTGCCCAACAATTGGCAGCTATGGGGAGTGGAGGAGAACAGGGAGTGGATCAGTGGCATCAGTAGACGGGGGACGCCGAGCGCTGGATCCTGTAAGCACCAGTAGAGGGAGTCCCATGCCCTCTAGCACTGACAGTACCCCCTCCCTGACGCGCAGCTCCTGTGGCGCGAAGCCCCCTGCCCAGGGGCCAGCCCCGCAGACGCGGAGCTGGGCGGTCCGTGGAAGGCGCAGGTGGAAAGTGCGAAGGAGGCCGGGGTCCAGGACATCCTCGGCCGGAACCCAGCTCCGCTTCTCAGGACCGTCACCCTCCCAATCCACAAGGTACTGGAGACCACCCCCCCGCTGTCTCGAATCCAGGATGCCACAGACGGAGTAAGCCAAACCTTTCTCGATCTCCAACGGGGGGGGGGTTCTCCTGCACTTTGGCCTTATGGAGAGGGCCTGCCACCACTGGCCTGAGGAGAGAAACATGGAAAACAGGGTGAATACGCATGTCAGGGCATAATTCTAAACGATATGCAACCTCATTGACCCCTCCCCAGGACCTTAAATGGCCCCACAAACCGTGGGCCCAGGTTCCGGAAGGGCAGGCGGATGGGCAGTTTCCGGGTGGAGAGCCAGACACAATCCCCTGGTTGGAACACCGGAGTTGCCCCATGGTGACATTCCGCCTGGAGCTTGTAGCGACGCACGGCACGCTGGAGACGGACATGGGCGTCGTTCTATGCGTCCTCCACGCGCCGGAACCAGTCGTCCACTGGGAGTCCTGAGTATACTCTGCCCAGGGCAGGAAACCCGACCACTCCCCTGGCCTGTCCTGGCAGTAAAACCGCAAGAACCTGGCCACTTCCTGGTTGACGCGTTCCACCTGCCCATTGGCTTCAGGATGGAACCCGGAGGTGAGACCGATCGTGACCCCCAACCTTTCCATAAAGGCTTTCCATACGTGGTGAACTGGAGACCACGGTCCGACACAATGTCCTCCGGGATGCCATAATGCCGGAAAACATGGGTGAATAAAGCCTCTGTGGTCTACAAGGCAGTGGGCACTCCAGGCAGAGTTAGGAGACGACATGCCTTGGAGAGCCTGTCCACAACGGTCAAGATCACAGTATTCCCCTCAGAGGGAGGCCAATCTGTTATAAAATCAATCGATAAATGCGACCAGGGCCATTGTGGTAGAGGAAGAGGCATTGATTTCCCGGGTAGGAAGGTGCCTCGGCACTTTACTTGGCCGGTGAGCCCGATCTTTGTGACAGCACCGCCCCCACACCACTCTCAGAAGCGTCCACCTCCACAACGAACTGTAACGTCGGGACAGGGTGGGCCAACACAGGTGCAGTTGAGAAAAGGGACTTCAGTGAGAGGAAGGCCCTCTCCACCTCGGGGGTCCACCGCAACCTGGTGGACCCCCCACGTGATTGGGGCTGCTACCTTGCCAAAACCCTGAGAAAAGCCTTCGGAAGCTGTAGTACATTCAAAACAGCGCTGCTAGGATCCTGTTGAGGGTGCGCAAATACAACCACATCACCCCCATCCTCAAAACACTCCACTGGGTTCCTGTCTCATTTAGGATTGAGTACAAGTTCTCCCTCCTTACCCACCAGTGCATCCATGGTGAAGCCCCCCCACGTCAAGGAACTCCTCACCCCACAGACCTCCACACGTACCCTCTGATCTGCTTCAGTGTACCTCCTGAAACCACCCAGGACCAAGCTCCGTACAATGGGAGACTGAGCTTCCTGCTCAGCTGCTCCCAGTCTGTGGAATGCTCTCCCTGGCCACCTGAGGACACCACAGACTGTGGATGTTTTTAAACGTGGCCTTAAAACCCACCTTTTTAGGAGAGCTTTTGGTTGAACTCAAGCCCTTTTGCCTGATTGCTTTTGTTTTTATTCTCATGCACTCTATTTGTCTTTATTTTTAGCACTGACCTGTTATATCATGTAGCACTTTGGGATTCGCTAGAACATAAAGTGCGTTATAAATAAAATGTATTATTATTATTATTATTAAAACCACTTAAAAATCTCTGGTAATAATTTGCGAACCCTAGAAAACGTTACACTGCTTTCACCGTGGTTGGAGTCGGCCAACTATGCACGGTGATGATTCGGTCCGTTTCCATCTTCACCCCGTTCGAGGAGATTCGGTAGCCAAGAAAGGAGACCGAGCGTTTAAAAAACAAACACTTCTCTGCCTTTACATATAAATCATGCTCCACCAATATGTCATCGATGTACACAAACACCCCACGGCCAATCATGTCTCTGAAGATTTCATTCACGAATGCTTGGAAGACCACCACAGCGTTCATAAGACCGTAAGGCATAACCAAGTACTCATAATGCGTGGACGCAGACCCCCGTCTTTCTTCTTTACAAAAAAGAAACTTGAAGATGCAGGTGAAGAGGAAGGACGTATATACCCCTGTTGTAGCGATTCTGTGAAGCATGTTTCCATCGCCTCGTTCTCGGCATACGACAGAGGATAAACATGACCCCTGGGCAGTACTACATCTGGTAGGAGATCTATCGCACTATCCCATGGACGATGGGGTGGTAATTTAGCTGCCTTGGTTTTCGAGAAAACATGGGCCAGGTCCGAATACTCAATAGGGATGGGAGTGTCGGAGGCACAGTCCGGAATTTCCACCATGGTGGCCCTCAGCAAAACCGGCATGCACCTACCCAGACATCCTTGCGACCACCCCTCAATGGATCTGTCAGACCAAGAGATAGATGGGTTATGGAAAGCTAACCAAGGGTAGCCCAAAATTATAGAGGGAGAGGACGTGTCTAGGACGTGGAACGTGATCTGCTCTGTATGTTGTTTCTCACATTTCATGGTAACAGTGGTGCATGTTACTAAACCTGATCCGAGTGGTCTACGGTCTAATGCATGGACTGATAAGGGTTTGTCAAGTGGGAGTAACGGTATGTGTAGGCGGTTTACTGTGTTGGTGTCTATAAAATTCCCTGCCGCCCCCGAATCCACTAGGGCTTTCAGAGGTGTGCGACGGGGTAATCAGGGAAAACAACAGTGACAAGCAATTGTGTATTAGGAGGGGAACAGAAACTAGGTACCTGGGGTAGTGCAAGGATGCCTGTTCCTCCACTCCCTGGACCCGACAGGCACAGGTGGCAAGATGCAGCATAGTGCCCCCGCCTGCCAAACAAGGAACACTGCTCCTGGCGCCTCCCGGGTCCCCTCTGTATGCCCTGGAGCCCCGTTCTCCCTATCTCCATGGGCGTATGTCCAGACGCTGACGTGGACAGAATGGTATAGGCGCTGTTGGTGCGCCCTCGTGCCTGCAGGAGGCTGTCCAGCCAGATCACCATGTCCACCAGCTGGTCGAAGCCCAGCGTGGCGTCACGGCACTGGAAGACGTCTATGAGGGCTCTCTGGTTCCATCACGATCCCGCCGCCAGCGTCCAGAACTCCAGCGCGTACTCCCTAGCGGTCCTCTGCCCCTGGCGTAGATGGATGAGATGTTCGCCCATATCCCTTCCTTCGGGTGGATGGTCAAAGATGGACCAAAACAGATGGGCGAACGCCCCGTAGTCATTGATGACCGGGTTGTTGTCCCTCCAGACCGCGTTGGCCCATTCCAGTGCGCGTCCGGAGAGGCAGGAGATGAGAACGGACACCCGGTCATGGCGGGTCTCATGTTGGGTTCCGCTTGACGTGCTGACTCCATAGTAACAGGTGGGGTATTCTGTCACGACTGTGGGAGGAATGAGTCAGGAGCAGGTAGTGCGTTCTTCTTTTGTTACGGTGCACGATAACAGCAGAACACAACGAAAACACAGGGCAAGTCCTCTTTACTCACTGGGAAACTATGTACTCACATATGTGCATATATACTCGTTACACAAAATAATGGACCTGTTATGCACAGGAAAAGCGGAATATACAGTCCTCCAAAACAATGCCGTACTTCAGTAACAATACCCCACAACCGTACACT
>JACXGM010033299.1:0-12330 GCA_016801145.1 Umbra pygmaea
CAACAGAAATGGCCTCACACATTTACATGATATTGAACTGTCCCACCCCAGGTGGGGAAACAAACACTTTACTGTAGAAACCTCCAACATTCTGGCCAGCCAACTAGAATAGTTATCTGGACACAAAAACATGCCTTGTGCAGCCCAATGTGGAGATAGTCAATATTTGGTCCTGTGAACATTATTTTCCCACTACACCTGTTGTAAATGTGAGGGCAATTCACGTTGAATTGATTTGCTGGTTTTAAGAGCAAAGGAGTTTGGTATTTTTCTAGATGGCACTTAATGCCCTGGCCAATGACCTTTTGCCATTGCAAAAATCCCTCCCTGAAAGGAAAAAAGTTTAAATATACTTTGATACTTTGACAGATCGCTGTAGAGCCTCGGTTAAAGCTGCTTGTGAGATGATCATCTCTTCCTTCTAGTTATAAATAGCATCAAATAAACATGAATGAACATAAGAACGAATGTTGTTTTAACCACGGATGAAAAGGCGTCCCACTGTTACACATCCACCAAAATAAATTATGTTGTAAAAATATATATTTTATTTCTTTAATTCAAATAAGTTGTTCTCATGTGTCATAAAAAGTTGGATCTAGCTGTAAAATAAATAAAAATGATTTTATTTGTTCAAATAAATTGTTATAGATCCTGCTTCTATCGGGGGGGGGAGTGAATGCTCTCAGTATATTTTCCTGCTTTTTTGTCCTTAGCCAATCACATGCCTGAGTTTTGCAGTTAGTCAATACTCTTTGCATCAGATCTTTGGTTGAATGATTTCTTACTATTCCGCCCTCACTAAGGATGAACGATGAATAGCTTGGTAGATAGTTAACAGTCCACTCCAGAAAAATCCAGGAGACCAGTAATATTTTTCAGCTATGTACTTTTGAATGATGGCATTACAAGGAATGCAATACTGTAAAACTGTTGATAAAGAAACGTAAAATGCCGCAATTGTGTGGTCTTGCTTTCCTGCAAGGACTTGGAGGCAGGCACACCTCTCCCTCTATTCTATTCAGTGTAACCATAGATTGTAGAGTGCAAGAGAGAGAGAGCGAGATAGCGGTGAGCAGGGGAGAAGGCGGAGCAGCACAAACCACACCGCAGCTGACATAGACCTACGCTATAGAGCTGAGCATGTGCAAACAGCATTGTCAAAGACCAATCACTAATCTGTATTGTTTGCTCCCTTTTGTTTTAAATCAAGAGTTTAATTTGACCATTTATTTTTAATATTTTCATGCACGTAATCAGAAGAGAGTTTTAGACAGTGGTTAATTCCTGTTTCTGTCGTGTGCAGAATCTTAGTTAAATGGACGTGATGATGTCACAAATATGTTAATTAGCCTATGACTCATTTAGCGAAATTTAGCTACTAGGCAGTGTCCTCTTTTTTGAAAATCAATATTGTCACCCTACCCTATCTAGTTAATGTTCTTGTATTGTTGGAGTGTGTAACTGAGAGAAAAAATATATTTCCTGTTCATAGATGCTTGATTGTGACTCATATGTTCCCAAATGTAAGACGATGTGTGTGCTATTTATATATTTGCACTAAATATTGAAGATAATTTTGTGGCTTTAGTGAATGCCTTTGTCATGATCTAAAATTATGCTTTTTCTACTGTCTGTAAATGAAGAGTTCAACTCAAAGTGAATGGGATGCCCAGTGGGGCAAAAGGCTTATTTGCATTCAAGCCTATTGTAACTCTGATTGCCTATGGCACACCACTCAGTATTTTGTTTTTCTACATGCCTATTCCACCTTCATTGCTACATAATGTCTACAAATGCCTTACCCTAGATCATTGGTTCTGAACTGTGGGGTGCACAGATGTAGGAGTTTTCGTGACATGGTTAAAAATAAGTACGTAACTCTTTTTATAACAACTTTTATTAATATGTGGACTAAACCATGAATTATTTGTCCTATGACTTTCTTTTGATACATTGACACCAATAATCAATTTGTGACTCACAACCTGAACTGGGCATTCGACAGCCCATGGTAAATCTTCAGTAAAGAAAGTAATATTTACTTTTTATACGAAATGGCATTTGAATATGTAAACTTTAATTTCAAGTAACAAAGCTGTGTGTATTTTCTAAATACAAAAAACAATTAGGGTAACATGGGGTGAAACATCCCTCCCTAAGAAATTATTAAATTAGTAGTTGCTGACACAAACCATGCACTGTAAGTTTGGAAACAAATGTGTGTGGTTGTGGCTATGCTTAGGGGTAACAAACTATCTAGGGGACAATAAATGTCTAGAGTTGACAGATGCATTTATTTAACTGGGGAGACTATTGCCATAAACCTAGAAACCTAACATACATTATTAGCCAATTGCATGTGGGAGATGGCAAGGGGGTTTGCACTACAGACTTGCCCATATCAAAGGCCATGACAGAACCAGTGGTGAATTGACTGGTGGCCTTTCAGTTGGTGCTGTGGCCTATCACCTATTATTGGCCTGCCTCCATCAGCCCCGTCATCTTCTTGGACTCTGACCTTTACCTCAGGTGCCTGAGGTTCAGGTTTTCAATAGCCACATGATTGGGGGGGTAGCTCCCTACCCTCACTGTCACTGTCCATTGTTACATTCCATAGTTAAGGTGTATCTACATTTGTGTGTGCCCTGGTCTGTGTTAGTTAGTTTTCTCTGTTCTGTGTTCTTGTTCAGTGTAACTGTTTGTCTGATTCCATTTCCCGCAGGTGGCACTTATCAGACCTAATCACTTATCAATGAGTCCTCCCTTCCATAATCTGGTTCACCTGGTTCCAGTAATCATCATCCAGCCCATCATGCCCTTCCTATTTATATATTGTGCCATTTTGTGGTGGCACTCTTTGCTTGTTGTGGTGTATGAACTATGGCTCTCTTTGTAGTGTTGTTAGTGGTATAGTGAGTGAGAGATTTGTTTGTGAAGTGTTAGGCCTAATTAGTGTGTTTGTGTTTTAGTGTGGTCATTTGTATACATTATTGTTGGATTATTTGTTATTGTAATAATTTGGTGTTTCTATTGTTCACAGTAGTGATGGGCAAACTATGCTTTCTGAAGCCTTTCAGGCTTTCCTCAAATTGTGCTGAAAAACAGTTCACTACTTCAAGTCCCACAACACAGTACTCTCCAGTGAAACCTGCTGGTTAAACAATATACCACCACATTTGAGGTTCATATAGGCTGTTTTTGCAAGTCTTCTTAGAGCCACGTGGTGCAATGTTTAGATGTGGGTGATGTAGAACTTATTTTTAGTCTGAAGATGGGGTTTGCGTCCCTCCCACATTTTACACTTTTGACTTTCATGTTGCTAATCTAGTCAAATACTCTAAATCTGTGCTATAATTCAGGATGCTGGAGACAACTTTATCGCAATGACAATTAAAAGGATTAAATGGAATTAAGAATTTGGTTCCAAAAAACAAATGTTTGCTCTTACAGATTAAATGAGAGCATGTTGTGTGTTTAGGTAGCTAGTGTGAATCTTGTGATTTTTCAACATGACATTATCCTTGTTTTTTCAGTAGCTAGCTAGTTTTAGCTTGTGCAGCTTGGCAGGTCGAAGGCAATGGCTAATATGGATTTTGGTCAGGACATTGATGGCGAGACAGAGAGGCATGGCATTGGGCGAAGAGAGTGGGATGAAAAAGAACCACTAGTGCATTATTTGTTGTTGCAGCAATTCCAGAGTTTGGATTATGCAGAGAAGGTAAGGATCAACACTGCTGGAAGACCAAACTTAACGTGAAAAAGCTTAACGTGTTTTATGGTACCTAAACAATGATAAATGTTTTCTCTCTCATATTGCTCCTCATAACCACTCAAAACTGTCAAAAAAATCTAACTCAAAGTCCAATTATTATGGGCGTTATCTGACATTAAGCGTTTCTGCTTCATTAGAGCCTATTGTAAGGTAAAAGCTTAATGTAAAAAAAGCTTAATGTGGTTTAATGTACCTTATAAAACGGGTCCGATGATATCTGCAATTTGATAGGCTTGGAATGCAATTTTAGCCAATGACAATTCCCTGATATCCGCACTGTAGAATGTTGCCTTTTCACTGAAGTGTAATCAAAAAGTATCACTACGCCCCCCTGAGGAACTGAACAAAATAAAAAACATGGCGGACAATTCCTCTGGCTTTAAATCTCAACACCAACTTCCAAATAAGACCATCTAAAAAATAAAAACGATTTTAACATTCTCTTACCACAAACAGATTGTCACTGATGTAGACATGCTAACCAGCCACAGGTTTTAAGTAATCTAATCTTTTTTGTAATATAGTGTTTTTTCGTGACAAAGCGATAGCTAGCTAGTGGCTGTCATGTCAATACCGGTCAATACACTGGTGGCTGGCTCGTTAGCCTAATGTCTGACCTACAACTCACATTACACACACTGAGTTTTCCACATATCACGGGTTGGGTTGTTTATCCATCTAACTCTAGACCCCTTTCTTCATATTTTAAACTATCAAGAAATAGCCTACAGTTGACATCTTTATTATAAAAAAGAGGAATTACGATAACTACCCATTCTACCGGCGAAATTAAGATAGGCTACTTCTCTATGACAAAGGTTGTTAGAATAAGACTTACAAGTTGCCTGATAGGCAGAACAATAATAGCCTATGTTTTACTTATTTTTTCTGTAAATTGTTGAGGCATATAGCCTGCAATTGTTTTCCTACACGTTGTTAGCAAATTGAATGATCTCTCTCCCTCTGTCGTTGAAATCATCCTAATATTAATAACCGGGCTGGTCACCAGACATTCGGGGTTCAGACAATCCATTGATATTTAACCGGGGCTGGAGGGATTGCATGTGTTTAATTACATTTTATGTGCTATTACATTATTTGTAATAACAGTGCGAATTAAATTAACTGCATTTTTCTGATGTCGAACGCTATACGTTCAAGCGCAACGCGACTGAAATGAATCCTGCAATTTGACAGCGCACGACTGTGTCAAGTGAACAGTTTATAAAAGATTTAGGGATAAACACTGACGTTCTGTGCAAAACTTATGATGGATGTTGCAAAGAGTAAATTTTTCCAAGTTAATGTACAGAAAGGTGTTTAAACCACATATGCAAACAAAAACATAAGCAAACATTTTATTTACTAGTAGAAATTAGTTTTCGCATTTACCTATATTCACATGCACATTCACAATTAATTAATTTAGGCTTTTTCATGATTACGGCGATTGGTGCTGATTTTGCACAAACTATGCCAATCTATTCAGGGGGCACTGGAAGAGATTAATATTTATGCTGTTTAAAAAAATCCATATCATCATGTCGTTTTTTGGAAAAGATAATATTCTATGGAATGGAACAGATATTACGCTCACAGTTTTTCTCTCTTAACTCATCAGATCCGAATTTAAAATTGACAGCAGAGAGAAATCTAGAAAGCATCGAATTTTTAGATATGACCATTTATAAATACGTTGATATTTTGGAAACTGCATCTTCAAGTCGTAGGTAGTAAAACACTTTTACGCACAGACAGTAATAATCCTTGACACCTCATACAAAATATAGGCAACCAGTTGGTCAATTACTTAAGACTACAACGTAACTGCAGTACAGCAGTTAGCAAAATACTTTGATATTTGTACTAGCTAATAACCGGGAACGAATAGCCTACTAAATTAATAGTTTTATTAATTATAGCCTGTTAATGACAGCACCTGCATAATATACATGGAAGTCTGCCCGTATTCATAACGTTTCGTTTCCAGACAAGATTGCACAATGTGGCTTTTGATGGATGTATAAAAATGTTCAGAAACAAAATTCAAAGAAACGCGCTTGCAATGCAAAACTGCACAGATGTTGACTTGACTGCGTTAACCATATGTCGGCAGTAAAGTAGCTATAGCAGGCTGATTGAATGTTGACAGTAAGGTCTGTATCAGGTAAGCATTTGAATTGCATAAAAAATGCATCACTTAAGCAAACTTGCTAACGAATGCTATTTAAATTAAATGAAACTGTACAAAAGTGTTCAGACCTTGTTATAAACAATCTAAATGATCCGTTTTATAAAAACTACTTGATTTGTGGCATACTAACATGGCAACAGTAAAAGGAGTGGTGGGGGGTATGTTAATGTTTCATGATAACCGCACGCCTCGTGACCATTTTCTTTCGCTAAAAATACTAATTAAAACATTAATTTTCACAAATAAAGTGTTGGCAACTGTTTACAAGGGCATTAACACACTCCAGACTGTGCGTTGCCAGGGAATTACCGGCTTTCAGCCTCGTGGCTTTCTACACTGCTGAGGTGTGTGGTTATTCCCTGGAAACGCACAGTCTGTCGTGTGTTAATATTTACTAAACAACAATCAATAAAAACAAACTTGTTTGGAGAGCAATATGGGAGAGAAAGTTGGTGATGATTGATTGTTTAGGTACATTAAACCACATTAAGCTTTTTCACATTAGGACTTATAAAGCCCACAAGAACTGTGGAGAGTCAACCCCCAGCAGCTCTGCTGCCCTGCTGTGGAGCAGAAACGCTTAATGTCAGATAAAGTGCATAATGATTGGACTTTGGGTTAAATTTTTTTAACAGTTTTCAATGGTTATGATGAGCAGTATTTGATGATGATTGATCAGTGTTTAGGTACATTAAACCACGTTAAACTTTTTCACGTTAAGCGAGTATGTCCCCTTTTAGGATTTCTGAAGATTGACTTTTTCTAAAGAACGAAAGTGGAAAGATTTATAACGCAGGCACAGGCAGCTAGCTGGTATAGAAAAGAATCTGAGTGGTAGCCACTTTCACTTGTCAATTCAGTTTAAAATGTTGCTTGTTGAAAAGCTTTTGCTGGCAAACATACTTCAACATGGCACTACAAAATGAGATAAATGTTAAAGTTTAATTTTCAATTTTGGAAACAGACTGTTTGTGGTAATCTTACCCTGCTATTCACTGTCTCCTAACACAAACAATAGGATGCTCTTGCAGGCAGGCAAATGTTACAAATGTGAAAGGTGATGTTGATAACCTATGATGTCACATACCGGCAGCAGTGAAGGTAGACGAGGCTACCAACTTTACTTCTATATTATTACTTTTTAAACATTTTATTTTCAAATAATTGATTTATTTGAAGTTAATTTTTAAATGTTCAAGTGTAATTTTACTAAGCATTAATAATTTAAATGGCCACTCAAAAGGGCACTTAGAATTAGTGCTGAAACGATTAACTAGATTACAAGTATTCCTTGAGGCAAAAACTCTGCCTCGAAGCCTCATTAAATTCCTATGACGCGCACTATAAGTTACGTGCAGGGATCTCATTGTTTCACATGGACCATTGTTCAATGTTCAGGAAGCACACCGTAGCACGTGATACATTTTGAATTTAGTTGGCGTGATTGCGGAGAATAAAGATTTCCATAAACGGCAGAGAACGTCTAAAGTTTGGGATCATTACAAACTTAAAAAGTAAGAGAACAAGGTGCAATGTGTCTACTGCAAAGTAGACCAGGGGGTATTCCATAAAGGTCACTTAGAAAAGCGAAGATTAAAGTCCTGATCGAGACTTGAATGAACCGAACTAAGCAGCTGCGCTCAAATCGGTTCCATAACTGTAAGTTCAAGCTCATGTGATCTCACTAATTCAAACTAGGTTCAAATAGTCTAGCTAATAGCGCGACCACGCCATTCTTAAGAAGCCTTGATGGTGGAGCATAGATTCATCAATTTACCATGGCAAAAAGGGGAAAGAAAAAGTAGCGATATTCATACCAAAAAAGGAATATCGCAGCAATTAATCAAACAAAAGAGAAAGGCTGGCAAGAAATTGCTGATCGTTTAAATGTGTAGCAACTACTTCCCAGTAGGCAATCGATGGTGTGCCGCCATGTACATTACTATAATCAATGAAAGTCAAATACAATATTTGTGTGTGTTTGTGTGTGAGAGAATAATGACTAACTTTGACAGCAGACATTTAAGTGAAGAAAAAATAAAATGTTTGTTTCAGAATAATAGTGCTCATTCCATTGCATGAAATAATCGTTGTAAATTCATTTTAAAGATAGTGAATTATACCAAATAAAATTTTGTTGGCTTTACTGCCTCAAGTATTCAAGGGTTTGAGACTATATTTGGGTTAAACACATCCTATTGAACATGTATCCATAGCACAGGTTTCGGCACGAGGAATAGTTTAGTTTAAATGAGACAATATATTCATAACATTTAGTGTACTGCATATCTTTAACAATCGTTATTAAAAATGTGAATCTTTTTTTCCTATCAAACTATATTAATAGTTCCTTAAACACACAACATAATTTGATTTGATTATAATTCACTAGCTTTAAAATGAATTTACAGCGATTATTTCATGCATTGGAATGAGCGCTATTATTCTGAAAAAAATCTCAGTTCGACTATGAAAAAAACTCTGCGTTTGTGTAGCTAGCACAATACAGTGTTGCTGAAACAACGGTAATCAAAGAGGACATGTCCGGGGAAAAGAGGACGTATGGTCACCCTTCCTGTTTCATTGTCATCGAAAATGTTTTTAATACCCCAGTCTTCCTCTACAGCCATACTTGGTTGCCTCTCCTCAGACAGGCAATTTTATGTAGCAAGTACAGCACATGAAACTACAATGTCATCTACAAATATATATGCTGTCCCTTCCCTCGAATCCATACCGCTCAAGCAGGTAGTTGTCAGAAAAAGCCAACGGGTCTTTCCTGTCCGTGAAATTACATTCTCTTTAATATGCCCTGCATATGATTATCGCTACCTCAGCCACCACCATACAAATAAAAGGACACGCCATGATTATGCTTCCAACACATATGATTTGAGCTCCCTATTTATAGACATTTAATTTATTCATTACAACGATCACACCAACTAAACAAATGTAACTTCAGTTTTTTGCATTTGTTACACTTTTTGTATGTTTAAATGTATTACATTTATTATTAAACTGCATTTGCTTTCCTTTTTGGACTGATAATGGTTACATGATATGAAATGGCAGCATGCCAGAGAGTCTGATTTAATATCATCACATTCCAAGCACAGGTCAGTGTTAACAGTATTCTGGTTACACATCAAGCTAGGCTTGGCCTGACAATTAGCCTGCCCTGGACCAGGTTAGTTTCCCAGCATAAGTTGCCAGTGTAACTGAGTTTGAACTATTTTCAGTTAGCTTTATGGAACGGAAGTCACTGAAAATAAGCCTGACTAACCAAAATAAGCCTGGCTTGTTTTCTAATCTAGTTTTATGAAATACCCCCCTGGCATACCACAACAGTACGACTTCAATGATTCAGCATATGAACCGCAAACATCCACTCAATGTTTCACCAAGCGTCGCTGAAACAAGGTAACATAGCCTAAGCCTATATTGATGTTTGCTGATTTTTGTCCCATACTGTATTTGTAGCGATGTCGTGATGCTGTTTGGCTAGATATGATGTTTAGCTTTGAAGATTTTAAGTATTAAACATATTCATGTTCAATTGCAAGACATTATAGCCAAAAAAAAAACCTTCACACACACACACACACATTCATGCACCCTCGTCTCTCTCACGCACCAGTCAGACCAATTGGGGCAATGCATCACATATGCTTAAACTTTTATTTTGCCATGCAACAATAATTTCAACATGCATTCACTGTATACACGGGGACCTGATGGAGAAACAAATATCGTATTGCAGTCTTTGCGAGACCGTGTTTGTATGTCACGTCTGCCAAATGCAACAAATGCTTCTCCAGATCCACTCGTACTTTTGGGGAAGACATTATAATCAGCTACCAAAGTAATTAAGCATAGAACATCTTCAATTAACAAAAAATACAATACTACAAAACATGCTAAAATACTTCAACTAGCCTAAGTAAAAAACAAAATGCTGTTCTTTTTCTATTTAACAAAATGCATATTTGTAATAAAACATTCCCCTTTTTAAAGCTACACTATGTGTAGGTGTCACCAACGCATGCAATTTAAAGCATCCGTACGATTTTACGAACAGATGCTTCTCCTAAAATGCACTGCAATGCAAGTCATGCAAGCCAAATGCAGCATTCTATTGAAAATGAATGTATTTCTGCCGTACCAAACTGCAATGAAGCAACTGGTCTGACTGGGCACTCACTCACTCATGTGGGTAATTTGCAATAGCTGCAATCCTTTTTTGTAATGTTGTATTTAAGAAGACAAAACTAATGCCAAATGGCCTTTACTATTTAAGTTTGTAATCATAGTTTTACATGTTATACATGTTTTACAGTAAGTTGACTTAACTGTATTTTTATATAATTGTTGGCACTGGCACTTATAAACTAGCCTGCAAAAATCCAGACCCAAATCCGGAGGATAAAAGGGTCTGGCATTGAGTAATGAAAATGACCCAACTCGAGGGGCGGCACCAAGCATGCACTTGAAAATCTCACTGTACGCAATTGGATAAAATTACAACCTATCACCAGTGGTTTTTCGCTAAGCCCCTATGGCGGAGCTAACTGGTATATAAAACTCTTGCTGTATCAGGTCGGCAAAACAGCAAAAACGTCCTTTTAAAAAAACAAAAAGCCAAGTCTAACTCGTTCATTGTAGTGGCCAAAGCCGTTTTAAGCAACTGGTGTTCATCCATAGCAATCTTACAATGTTTAATAATGACTTCGATGTCGCAGCGCTGTCGTCATCCATTTAACAAGCCTCTGGCACGCCTATATCTGATACACTGATGTGATTGGTGCAGCTCGGCTACAAGGGCATAGTTAATGAGCAGAATTACTCGGTGCCAGAGTAACTTGCTGAGGAAATTCAAATTGTGCTCTCGCAAGAACTCTGGATTTCCAGGGTACTTATAAACACAACATGGGTAAAAAATGCAATAAATAGGATTAGTTTTGTAGCCAAATGTTGGAGTTCGAATAAATACCCATTTTTTTTTATAAAAGCCAAATGCATTTTACAGCCACATCATTTTCATTATACATTATTTGTTTTGGTTGTTTAAAAACGCACAAAAAAATGTATCTGATTAATCGATTAATCGATCGATTAAGTGCTAGATTAATCGATTACAAAAAGAATTGATAGCTGCAGCCCTACTTAGGATGTTCGTAGGCAAAAGGGCAGGTGCTCAGGCACCCATTGCCCTCTGTCTACACATGCCTGGTATACACCTTTGGAAACTACAAACTCTACTGAATACAAATACAAATTGATGTTTAACACGGCCTGACTTCACTGATCAGTTGTTTTGGTTTTGCTGCAGATCTCAAGAGCAGGCGACATAACTAAGCTTTCGATTTAACATGACTTGAAAATCTGGGCCCGGTTCCCCGATAACGTTCATACTTAGCGCGCTAAGAAGACTCAGAAAGATATATCTTAACGAAGTTGTTTATGTTCCTAAGTGTGTTCCCCGAAGTGTCCCTAAGGAAGCTTCTTAACACGCTGCCTCTTAAGTTCGACGTTACAAAGTCATTCAACAAAAAAGCTATTGAATTTTGAAATCTTTAAAAAGTCACCAGAAAATCTAAAAAATTTTTTGAAATTCCAAAGGCTGTGCAAAATGTCGGTGTCCTCTTTGAACAATTAAAAAGTGGTTGGAGGTTTCTAATGCATATAGTTATAATGCTATTGAATTACTAACATATAACTTATTGACGGTCCCTAACCATACGCAGACCGCTGTGTACTTCGTCTGATACACCAGGTTATTGTGTGGCTGAGGCCGGGAAAACAGGGCTGATTTCGGGATTCGAATATCCGTTGAATATCCAATATCCAAACAACTTTACCTCGGTACTGTTTTCCAGCTTTCGGAATAACACGTGCAACAGCAACAAAAAATAGCTACGGAGCGACATAGCAAGGCTGCCTCCGGATCAGGCACACCGAGGTCCTGGCAGGACGTCAGGAAGAATCTCAAAAGGGCTTAAGTTTTGCCGAATAAAACAATTGACATGGACTAAACGGCGCCGTCTTTGCTTCAATACAAGGACACGTTGGATCGCTGCTGTCACGATATCGGGTGGTGGTGTAGAGAGGGAGACACAGGCCGGGAAACGGTTGTCGAAATGGAATGATTTAATAAAGCACTGCAGGTACAAAGGAGGAATGTAGTTGCAGGAGACAAGGACTGTGGTAAGCACAACGCATATATATATACTTCACACACTCTTACCGCGGTGTGGACGCGACTAACATATATACAGAGCGTACGCTAAGTTACACTACAAGACCTGCTCTCTTTTCACAAACATACTTCTTTCAATGTTCCCCTGCGTAACAGAACTCC
>JACXGM010033300.1:0-12330 GCA_016801145.1 Umbra pygmaea
GTTGTTCTTCTTGTAATGAAGATCTCATCGAGGAAAAACACGCTGTATTTTTATATTTTCATTGGATTTATTTATAAAAAGTTACACAACTAATTAATTTTAATATAAAAAATTAATGATTAATCGATAGTCAATCGTTAATTCTCCCGACGATCGACGAAGAAAGTTTCATCGAATGCCCATCCCTAATACATACACACACACACACACACACACACACACATAGCGTGTGCAATAACTAGCTATTAGCGTGCATAATTTCTATTTATTATTGTATTGTCTAATTTTTTGTTTTTTTAATTTGTTCTTATGTTTACAGGGTGAACTGCTGCTAAGAAAAATTGTTGTTCATTTTGGACAATGACAATAAATCTTATCTAATCAAATAGGGCAGCTGAAAGAAAATGGAGAAAAACTGGACTAGAGGTTCATCTTAGTGTGTATAAAAAATCCTTAACAACATACAATAACAACAATATGTGCTGCAAGAAAGAACCACTTTTCCAGGATCATTATAGAAAGTGGAAATAACAGTTTTTAATAACATCTCATGCCCTGTCCTAAATATTATAAATAAATCTCTAGAATCTGGGTTCTTCCCAAATGCATAAAAACTGCTGTTTATAAAGCCACTTCTGAAGAAACCACAACTAGACTCTAAGGTACTACGCAACTATAGACCAATATCAAACATCACCATTCTAAGTAAGGTGCTTGAGAAAGCAGTTTTTCACCAACGGAACACATTTCTAAATGACAACAGCGTTCTAGAAAAGTTTCAGTCTGGTTTTAGAGCAAATCATAGAAAAGAAACAGCCCTTACAAAAATAGTAAACGATTTAAGAATCAGCATGGATGCAAACAAAGTCTCGGTTCTAGTCCTCCTAGACCTGAGTGCAGCATTCGACACCATTGATCATGATATTCTACTAGACCGTCTCGAAAACTGGGTTGGTCTCTTAGAAAATGTCCTCAGATGGTTTCAAACCTACATTACAGGCAGAAAATTCTTTGTCAGTCTTGGTGACCATGTATCAGCCGAGGTCGGTGGATCTTAATTGGGGAGGACGGGCTCGTATTACGCTCGGCACCGGAGTGAATGGAATGGTGCGCAACGAACAAAACCAATTGTTTTTTTGATTTGCACACATTCCATTCACTCCGGTTCTGAGCGTAATACGAGCCCGTCGTCCCCAATTAAGATTCACCGACCGCGGCTGCCATGTATCCGAGGAACATGATTTACTATGCGGTGTTGCACAAGGAAGCTGTCTGGCTCCACTACTTTTTTCACTATACGTGCTTCCACTAGGTGATGTCATCAGAGAACACAATATAAATTTCTACAGCTATGCTGATGACACACAGCTATACATTTCCGTAGAGCCAGATGACATGGATGCAAAAGCTCACTGTCTAGGTGCCTAATTGCCGTAAATAACTGGATGAGTGTTAATTTCCTAAAATTAAACAAGGATAAAATTGAAATCCTCTTAGTTGGCCCCAAAGTCAAAAGGAAGAAAATCAGCATGAACCTTGGCAACCTGACTTCCCTGATCAAACCTGAAGTAAGGAGCCTAGGTGTTATCATAGACTCTGACCTATGTTTTACCTCCCATTTTAAAAAGGTCACCAAAACATCTTACTTTCACCTCAGAAATATTGCAAAAGTTTGACCATTCATAACCGAGAAAGATGCAGAGAAACTAATTCACGCATTTGTCACAACTAGATTGGATTACTGCAACATCCTCCTTACAGACCTCCCAAAAAAGTATTTAGAGAAGATAAAACTCATCCAGAAGTCAGCAGCGAGACTCTTAACAAGAACCAAGAGGCAAGAACATATTACTCCAGTTTTGAAGTCATTAAACTGGCTCCCAGTTTCCCACAGGATTGATTTTAAGGTCCTCCTGCTTGTTTATAAAACTCTAAATGGCTCAGGACTAGCCTATTTTACAGACTCTAAAATTCTATGTTCCCCAAAGGGCACTCAGATTTTCCACAGCTAACCAACTAGCAAGCATAATCTATTAATGTATTTAAAAAGCTGTTAAAAACATATTTTTTTATGCCTTCCCTCTTTTAATATGTTCCTTTACATTTCATATTTCTATTTCATTGCCTGCAAATGTGCTCTATGCTTTTTATGTTTTGAATGTAATTATTTACATTTCTTTGTCTTTTATTGATGTAAATGTTTTAATTGATGCAAATTTCTTCCATTTTATTTTACTTTTATTAATGTAAAGCATTTTGAGCTGCATTCCTTGTATGAAAGGTGCTATATAAATAAAGGTTTATTATTGTTATTATTATTGTTTCCTGTTCCAGGCCAGAGTTAAGAACCTTCAACCTCCTTAGCTAAAGTTAGTTTACCTGGCAATCTTCCTCACCATCAAGCATCTTTCTCTTCCTTAAAAGATATTTTAACAAACTCATCTAAAATTCAATCAGGAATATTTTAATACATAGTTTGTATAAACAGTGGGGGCACTTACTTAATTTAATTAAAGTTTGGTGATACGATTCATTGGGCTCTAATTTAATCTGTGTTCGCTTCCTGCCTACAACAAGTGTATCCACTCCCGCCCGATCCCGTCTACAACAAGTGTATCCACTCCCGCCCGGTCCCGCCTACAACAAGTGTATCCACTCCCGCCCGATCCCGCCTACAACAAGTGTATCCACTCCCGCCCTGTCCCACCTACAACAAGTGTATCCACTCCCGCCCGGTCACGCAAACGTTCAGTCACAGGTTGTAGTGAAGAATTTACACAACTGTTAGGGCTATATGTTCAGAATACACTTACTATTCATTCCGCATGGAAATTATGTTTTTCAGAAATGTATCCATCAACATATAAACTTTAATTCTAGATGAAAAATCTAACTGTCGATTTTCTGTAGATAGCTCAAATAAGTTTAATAAAACTCTGTTAGAAAACAGTGCCCATCCAGACATCCCTCTGATTGGTTGCTTGTCCTGTCGGTCAAAGTTGTCAGCTCAACAGAACTGAAACTTTATTGCCAGTGAAAGTAATGAATACTGAATGAAAAGCCATAGCGAAATGGTTATGACAGATTAATTTGACCAACTTTTAGACACGTGTCCAGTGTTAGCAAACTGTAGTATACTAAGAAGATTGAGGAATGGATTCATACTGAAATCTGAGTTTAAGTGTCCTGTAATGCCTTCTTTCATATATACATAATACAGGTATGTTTAATTTTTTGGTAACATTGTTGTATTCATGTCGCTTATGGGGATCGCTTGCACTCGCCTGATAAGTCTGGTGGGTCGCGAGTCCAAAAGGTTCAGATCCATTGATGTAAAGCACAACACAACAAATAACTAGGGAATGGTATAGGCATTTTTATGGTAATCCTCAATCCAAATAGCCTATATCTGTTGTGATGTAATCGAAGGCATATCGCCTATAGTCCAATTCTGTTTATTTGACGACTCCATCTTTGTTGTTAGCTAGCTTAATACCAGGACCCTGTGCATTTTTGACCGCCCACTCCCGACCGCACCAAATTTAAATCTGCCCGCCCTCACAAGATTTGTGTTGGGACCCCCGGGCACCCAATCCCAGTGTAGTCCTCTACCTGCTGGTAACAATACCTTCTTAAATACCTTTAAGTTGTACAGGAGCCCTTCTCATATTTTTTCCTCACTGTATTCCACCTCAAACATATGGTTGGATGGGACGATTACTGGTTTCACGTTAAACCACAATAAAATGTCCAGACGGTTAATATTATTGGGTAAAATTTAATTATCATTAAAACCCTTATTGATTATTGTGATTTTGAAAACTCAGCCTGATGTAGGCGCGCGCATGCAACATTGATTTTTGCATGAGAAGACAAGGCATAAGGCAGTGAGAGCCCTAGGGAGATTTTTCAGCCATCCAAGACAACAAAATCTGAGACATAGTCATATTTTGGCTATTACAAGAGTCCTGAGGGCAATTTAATCAGGGATGGGCACCCTGTCTGCAGATCTTGCTAGAGTAAAGTTGCTACAAAAGGGGGAAACATCTTTGTGACAACCAGCCACTGTTATATAGCGAATGCATAAACTTTTGTTTTAATACCAAAACTAACTTGGGCAAATAATTGGACAAAAAGATTGATTAGAGATTAAATATTTCATTATCTCACATGGAATTAACACAAAGCTTCCGGAAGAAAAGTTTTACAGCAAGGATATTTGAGCCAAGATGAACGAACATGTTCAGAATATTAAGGGTGACATTTTACCACAGAAATAATTTCAGCTTAGTTTGAGTCTTATATACTAAATTTATATAAAATATATTTTATTTGTGTCTTTACAGCTTTGTTTACTGAAACATATTACTTGTGATCAGTATTAGATTGTGGATCTTTCAGTACCTCAAAGCAACGAAAATATCAACTGCTCAATTAGTGGGGGAGTGAGAATCTCCATGTTCTCATTCTTTGTTTCGTTAGCGCAGGTACAGTGTGGGGCCATGTATTACTTTTGAACAATTCTTTCTACCAACTCAAGAGCCAGGCGTTGTGGAGTTACTTTTATTCAGTAGGTTGTTTAAACTGCTGGGCGCGATTCTACAGCAGACTTAATTAAGCACAGTCTATCTTGCGCACATAAAAATGCTGCAGACAAAATAGAAAATAAGATACGTTTAGATGTGTTAATTTATTTCATATTATCAATATAAATAACTTATTTGCAAATATAAATCAAAGACACTGCTGTCTAACCAAATCCAAACATTCAAATTATATATGTGCTGGTCACCATACACACACTATATGCCTTACATCTGTCGCTCCCGAAATCCGAAAAAAAATGAGTTTCTTCTTCAGTAACACACGGTCAACACCATCCCTTCATCTGAGAAATGCAAAACAGCAGGCAATTGGAACCAACCACAGAGGTAGTCACATCCAGACAAAAACACATCACATGGACATGCATGTATATCTAATTTACATTAGTAAGATTAATACTAATACTTGGTTAGTAGGCAGATCTGTGGGAAGCCTCTGCAAACTGTTAAAATATGAGATAAATGACTTCCATTTGTCATAGAATTTAGAGTGAGATCCCTTCAAGGAGGACTTAATTTTCTCCAATTGCAAAAGAATAGGACATCAGTTAGCCACTGCGAAGCTAATGGGGGCTGACAGGACTTCCACTGTAGTAAAATCCTGCGTCGAACTAATAATGTTGTAAAAGCAATAATTTCAGAGTTTTTATTATTTAATTTAATCGAGTTAACTGGGATTCCAAACAGAGCAATTAATGGGCATGTAGTCAGGTGAATTTTGAGGGCTTCAGACAAAGTATGGAATATTGAATTGTAAAAGCTATTCAGTTTTGGGCAAATAAACATGTGGAATAGGTCACAGAGAGAGGAGTGACACCTGTCACACACATCCATCACTGCTGGGTAAATTTTGGATAGTCGAGATTGTGAGTAATGTCTTCTGTGTATAACCTTAAATTGTATAAGACCAAGACGGGCACGCGAAGAGGTAGAACTTATTCTTTTAATTGCTTCTTCCCAGAACTCCTTAGAAAATACATCCCCATCTCCTTCTCCCAAGTCGATTTAGTTCTATCCATGGACTGTTCGTCACATGATATAATCCAGGAATATACCTGGGAAATCAAAGATTTCTGTAGGGGTGAGATAGTCAACAATACATCCCAGGGCTGGGTCGGGGGAATGCAGGGATAGCCATCGAATTGATAGGAAACAAAATGCTTGAACTGTAAATAGTGAAAAAAGTGAGATAAAGGCTAGTTGTAGCCTATTTGACAGACATATTGGGGAAAACTAGAAAATACTTCATTTTCATATAATCAAAGAATGTTTTAATACCTTTCCTTTCCAAAAACTTAAGGCAGTGTCAACAACCGTTCGGGGGAATCAATGTATGGTTTTTATCCATGGGGCCCAAGATGGATGCAGAGGAATATTTAAAGTGGCTATGGAACTGGTACCAGATTTTGAGAGTAGTTAGTACTACAGGATTACCAGTGTAATGAGAGGGAGATACTGGGAGAGCAGAGCAGACTAGAGCAGAAAGAGTTGAAGAGAGGCACGACCTACCTTCTAAATGGCACCACGGCGTGTCTGGGGCATGTAACCAAAATAAGATTTTCTGAAGTTTGGCCGCCCAATAATAATATAGGAAATTGGTTAGTGCAAGCCCTTCATCGAATTAATATCTCTGGAGTTGAGCCCTACTGACCCTGGGCACCTTTTCACCCCAGATGAAGGAAGAAATTGGTTGATTGCCTTAAAGGACTTTGGCAAGAACAACAGTATGGAATTAAAAAGGTACATACATTTAGGCAGACTTCATTTTTACTGCGTTGATCTTCCCTATCAATGATAGAGGTAGGTTACTTCACCTCTGATAATCAGCCTTCATCTGAGTGAAAGCGGGGGGTAAATTGGCTGAAAATAAATCTGGCAGTTAAGGAGTCACATTCATTCCAAGGTACTTGAAGCCAGAGTGCTTCAGCTGAAAGGGCAAGTCTGTCTGTTGAAGTTGCAGTGCTGCTGGGTTAATTGGAAAACATTCACTCTTTTGTAGGTTAAGTTTGTACCCAGAAAACAAACAAAAATGTTCTAAGATGGAGAGGATACCCGGTAAAGAGGTAGCTGGGTTATGGACAAAGTAGTAGGTCATCCGCATATAATGACAACTTATGTTCAATTCCCCCCCTGGAGACACCCTGGAAAGTGGGTGAGGCCCGTAATGCCGCCGAAAGGAGCTCAATGGCAATGGCAAAGAGGAGTGGAGACAGCGGACAACCCTGCCTTGTCCCGCATTCCAGAGCAAAGTATTCAGAATAAATATCATTAGTGCAGACACTGGCCTGAGGGGAAGCATATAAAAGCCTAATTCAAGTGCAGAGATTTGTCACCAAACACGAAGTTCCTTAGCGCGGAAAATAAATATTCCCACTCAATTTTATCAAATGCCTTCTCTACATCGAGTGAAACCACAAATTCCGGGGAACTGGAGAACTGTTTCGAGTAAATAATGTTGAGAAGAGTGAATATTGACAAATGCCTGTCTGTTCTTCCGAAATAACTGCTGGAAGGACCCCCTCCAGACGGGTCGCTAGCATATTAGATAGCCTCCTCAATGTTGATTTTAAGGTGCTGAGTGGCCTGTATGAGGAACAAGCAGTTGGGTCTTTACCCTTTTTAAGAAACAGTGTAATAGAAGTCTCTGGTAAGGTTGGGGGAGAGACTCTTGATCCAACGAGTCATTATACATAGCTAGAAGTAGGATGGGTAGCTGTGGATACATTTTTTTAAACTCAAAGGGGGAACCTATCTGGGCCGGGAGCTTTGCTACTTTGAATAGTTTTTATTGAGGCGATCACCTCCTCAAGCCTTAGAGTCAAGGTCATCAGCAACCTCCACGGCAACAGTTGGAGTGTCTAGCGCCTCAAAAAACTGAGTCATATTAGCTGTGTTTACAGAGGACTAAGACATGTAAAGTAAGGAGTAAAAGGATTTAATGATGCAGGGTTTCCCCCAGAAAATGGGTTCGTTAAGGTGGCATTCTTCTCCGGGGGGGTGGGGTGTGGGGGGGGGTGCGCAGGGCATCATGGTCACAATATGCAAAGGTATTTAGACTGCTTATGGATGCTGGTGACTGAGCACAATGACATGATGGCGCTGTTTGGACGCAAAACACGTCATATTAACAAGCTGTTTTGGACTCAATACACGTCAGATTTTCTATTTTGGGACTGCATAGTCAAGGCGGAAGACGTCGGTTGTCTAGGCGGCCACCTTGACTGGAAAGTGGTGCGGAAAACCCTGAAGATATAATTGATCCCCTCAGGGTCATAAACCATACAGTTTGAAGTATCTTTGATTTGAGGAATTAAACGAGAGGCAGTGCGTCGATTTAACTGATGTGTCAGCAGGTGGCTGTGAACTTTAATACAAAATCTACTCTAACAAATACCATTGCCTTCATGGTTATTATAGTGAGTTGAGATTTTTCTGGTGTCCATATAGAGTTCATCAGTAAAAAAAATACCCATTCAACTGAAACAAACATTCCATTTTAGACATTGGTCATTGCAGCTAGCATTAGCTATGTTATATAGGCTACTATATTGCGTCAATGTTCATAACGTTTCTTACAATTTGCATGCACAGCGCATTCGCAGTTTTTGGGAACGAAATTGTGACTGGATCTTGGGCTGAACGAATTGGGGACAATATCTAATTGCGATTTTTATGACCGACAGTGACGATGAGTGGCAAATTTTATAGAGGAAGCTAGTGAGCTTTGTATGGAGATCATATTGCTTTACATAGGTGCCAATTTGATGTTTTCCTCCATCGGTGGTCACGGGCACACGCACTTTAAAAAAAGATGTCAAATGTTTTTTGCATTTCAGAAGCTTAAGAAAGGGACAGTGTAGTATATTTTAATGCATTTAGTCATTAAATAATTGCACTCAGAGTCCTGAAATATGTAATTAGAGCAAGTAAAGACTAATGTCTAAAGCCTGAGCTTTTTCATAAGAAAATCTTGAGAGACAAAGGACCTCCCAGAAGTATATCGACATTGAGACATCATTGAACAGAACTTAATACTGATTCCTTATTGGTCAGTTCTCTTACATTTAAATCCAAACCCACCAATGATATGTTGACAAGAGATGCATTTTCTTTTATGTTTGGCCAGCCCAATTACTGTATGCAAAGTAACCTGTCCTTTGATGTAGATTTCAGGATGGCTTCCTTGACTAAGTGATAGAGGACACCTTTTGTTCTCTCACCTGTTGTCCTGCCTGAATTCACAGGAAGAGGCTATAGTAAATACGTCTCTTGTTGACTGACCTTAGCATACTTATTCTGGGATTTTAGGATTCTGCTTCCCCCATTTAATTTACATTTCAACACAGTCGGCCACATGTGGTGAGCTTCAAGCATCCTAACTTAAGTCAACAAGGCCAGTCCTTTTGTCTCCAAGAGAAATCAGAATTTTTAAAGTGGACCAGTTTCTTCATAACTTCATAAATTATTCTCAATATCTTTGTATAAATTCAATCTTTTGCTGCATCATGTTTATGAGATCCCCAGCTTTCAGGAAAGACCAAACAATACTGAGTAATATTTAACAACCACTTCTAGACATTCTAATGGAGATATTGCTGACCCTTGACACAGAATTATTATTTAGACCAGTGGCGTAGGCACGGGTGTGCCAGGGTGTGCTCGTGCCACCCAAAGAGGCAGCTGGCACACCCAGAAATCAGATGCATAATGCACTTTTTGTTATAGCCTTGGCAAATGTTTTTTTTAAACCTAGTATACTATGGTCTAATTGTAATATTTGTTCATTTTAAATAAATTCTTATTTTTTTCGTTAAAAAACAACATCTAGATCCACGTAGGCCTACACATTTAAGCGTATGTGCAAAAATAGCCGCCAACGTGACCCCAGCGAATGTCACGGGAGCCTAGCAGTGTAGTAGACTGAAACGGCAAACACATTCAGTAAACTTGAGCCATATGTGCCAGAGCAGTGCGATACATCGAAGTTGTGCGCTTACAGGTACAGACTTTATGCATAGTGTTGCGTTAGTTTGTGAAAGGTATTTTAATGTATGGTCTGTTTGATACGGACCAACATCAATGTATCCCTCTTCACTGTAGAGACCTTTGAGTACATTTACTATTTGCTCCTACAGAACGTCGTTAACAACCAAGTATATATTGTAACATTGATTAATTTACACACCCTGTACATTATTTATTTGTTCTCATGACCGTTTAAAACTGTTATACACAAAAAAAATTATACATGATCAGCATTAAACAACACATTGGTTTAATGGAATACACAATTGTAATTATAGTCCGTGATATCGATGAGCCTGAGGCATTTATTAATACACGGGTGGCATTTTTTTCCCAGCTTTATGCCTGGTTTATATTTTTATGCTTTTCAACTTTCTCGTAAAATTTTCTAGTAAATTATCATTTACTACAGCTGAGCGAAATATGCAGCTCTCATAGACTTGTCCGTGTCTGCGTTTGGTCCTATGGTGCACACACCGCACCTTATTGGGAAATCCTTGCTTGATTTAATGAATTGATAACCACCGTTGTGACATTGTATCTCGATCGCAATTGTTAGGTTTAGTGAAGCCAGGTAATGAAAGGAAATTTAGGGTATGTTGAACATAGTTACGTATTATAGGCCTCTGATTTGTAGAGAAAAATTGATGTGGCACACCAAGTTTTTTAGATGCACAGCCAAATATTTTTTTCTGGCTACACTACTGATTTAGACTACTAAGAGTTGTGTATCGCAACAAAACATCTGCAATTGTATTCCCCTTGTGGTTTTGTGGGTGGTAACACCGGCGGTTGTTGCTTGGCTCCTCGTCGCTGTCATTTTCTTTGTGATCCACCATTGGTCATCAACTGCAATCACTTGTTGTCTCTTTGCCTCTGCATTCAGTCTTGTCTCCGCGTTGCTCATCTCTGGGCTCTCCTTCTGCTGGTCTCCGTCGTTCTCTGATTCTGAATTGTCTCTGTACCTCCGTCATCGTCTGGCTCTGAATTGTCTTTGTTGGTCTCTGTCATCGTCTGGCTCTGTATTGTCTCTGTTGGTCTCTTTCCTCCTCTGGCTCTAAATTGTCTCTGTCCCTTTCCCTGTGTCTTTGCCGGTTGCTGAGGCTCATGGATCAGTGAGCTCCTGGTTGTAGTGGGTGTCAGTGTCTGTTCTTCCGATTGTCTCTCTGTGGCACAGGTTCTCTGTCTGTCCAGATGTGATGTTGGACATCGGTCAAGAATCGATGCCCGGGATCAACTCAACTTAATGAAAATAAAAATAAAAGCTTGCACAACTGGTTAGAAATTGCTTCCTATAGAGTGCAGGAATAATCATACTAATTGTTGCTTAAGGATAGAACTAGGGCTGAACGATGCTGTGTTTTAGCATCGACATCGCGATGTGCGCATGTGCGATAGTCACATCGCCGGAACATGCGATGTGAAGACGGGTAGCACCCAATGACATTATAGGTAGCACCACAGTTTACACAAGTTTGTTGTATGGTTTGTTGTTGGGATGACATTCTCTGTCACTGGCAGACCTTTACTAGCGAAAGATGAGCGACGAAGAGGATACGCATTACGCAGGAAAAAAAGGATGGTTTCGTACCAAAAATAAGGTAAAAATCTTTGGGAATATTTCGGCTACAAGAAATAGAATGACCAAAAACAGGTACTTTGTCAGGAGTGTTATAAAGTTGTGGCAACAAAACAAGGGAAAACCACCCATTGTCTGATCACTTAAAACGGCCCCACAAAGCTCTTTACGAAGAGTACAAAATCTAATCTCGGATGTCAATCAAAACAAAACACTATTTGTGATGCCTTTGCCAGTGTGACACCTTACCAGAAAGGCTGTCAACGACAGAAAGAAATAACAATCGTAAAGATATGTTGCAGTTACACGCCATCACATTTGCTTAGCCATGATTATGATGATATTGATGGCTTGCAATATATATCGTTGGTAAACAAAATATCGCAATGTAATTTATTTCCAATATCGTGCAGCCCTAGATAGAACTCAATAAAAAAGACCAAAGGAAACTTTTAGCTATAAGTAAAATCTAAATAAAAAACTAATCTAAACATGTTCTTTAATTTTTAAAGTAAATATGCAGGAACTAATCTTCTCTTCCTCCTCTTTCAAAAAGCAGTATACAATTGACTTTTCTAATTCTTCTCCAACGTATAGAGAAAATGACAGAAAAAACCCTTTAGTGACAGGTGCCAACATCTTCACTGTCAATAACAAATTTCCCATCTTTTTCTTCCCACACTCCTGTGAAAATATGGAGGCTCTATGCAAGCGATAAAAAAATATAAATTAGTAGACAATTAACAAAAACATCAAGGCTTGATATCATCCTCCTCTGACAGCGTCTCTTAAACGTGCAATATGTAATTTTTGGCCGCCAGGGGGCTCTCAATCAAAACAATAGCAAAAGATGTACTTGGATGACGTCGGGAGGTTGCGTGGGATCATGGGTTTTGTTATCGTCGTCAATGACAACCTTCCAGTCTAGCGTCTCCGGCAAAAAAAATGTTCACTGACAAAGTAATGTATTGTTAAAAATATTATAACTTTATTCACGTTATGTTTGGCGGTTCCCTGGAACTTAGAGCAACTATATTATATGACGTCATTGATGGGCGACAAAAAGAAACGTCCCGTGTCTTCAAATTAAATTACAAATTTCTCTGGATTTGAAAGTTGGTG
>JACXGM010033301.1:0-12330 GCA_016801145.1 Umbra pygmaea
TACCTTTGTTTGTAAGCCATGGATTTCCAGGCCCTTAATGTTGTTGTTAGTTCTGATTTTATTGGCTAACATTTCAATTGCAACAGTAAAAAGGTAAGCCGACAATGGACAGCCCTGCTTAACTCCTCTTGACAGATTGAAATGTTGCGAGATATAGCCATTATTTATAATTTTACATCTAGGGTTACTATACATAATTATAGAGAGTCTCCAAAATTGTAATATTCCAAACATTTATATATAAAGTCTAATCGAACTTTATCAAAGGCTTTTTCAAAATCAGCTATGAAAACTAGGCCCGATAGTCCTGATAGTTCATAGTGTTTTATTGTTTCTAACACTTGCCTTATATTGTCTCCAATGTAACGTCCATGCATAAAGCCTGTCTGATTAGGATTAATAATATCTGATAAAACATTCTTAATGTGCTGGTTGTACTGTAAATTGTCTTTGAGTAGCCTACCATGTAAAGCAATAAATAAATGAAAGTACGTGTCAATATCAGTGCTTCTTCACCCAAAACGTCATTCAGAAATGGGCACGCCATGGTGCAGGAAGTAACACAGGTGAAGGGGACTTTCTTTATTGCTTTCTGTAATTTCACTTTATGTAAATGAGACACTGTTCTCAGAGTGCTTACCCGGTTCAATGAGAAAAGAAAGATGAATTGCCATCATCACTGAATACATTGAAATCACCGTTGCAACTTCATGTAACATTTCAAAACATCTAAACAACTGCATTGGTTGGATTTCAATCAAACTCATGACAGCAATAGTGACATGTAATGCATGTTAATTAAAATTCAGCAGAACACATTCAGAATACAGTGGTATGAATGTTTAACACGTTTATTTTGGATCAAAGAGACAACTGATTTAACACAAGACGCCAGGATTTATCTTAGCCTGGCTGTGTTCTAGCTGCAAAGAATAAATCTCCATGGTTACTTGGCTGGGTTTACTTCTAGCAGCTTTTGTGCAACCAAGTGTAGGCTAAATTTATCCAGGATAACTTGAATATCCCGGCTTAATCCCTTATCTTGGATTTGTGCAATACCCCCCTGGTGGGCCACCATGCATGAAGATGTGCGGGACTACGTTCTATCTTGCCCCCTCTGTACACAAGCCAAGATCCTCTGACACATTCCTATATGTAAGATTCAACCACTACCCATGCCTAATAGACCATGGTCTCATATTGACATCTGAATTTGTTATAATTGTAATTTCATTGTATTTTTTTATTTTTATTTTGCTTTAGTTCTTTGGTTGCTTTTATATTTTTGTATCACAGGGCACAACTGTAAAAGATACTCTGGTCTCAGCTTGTTTTCGTTGTATATATATAAAGGTTAATAATTAAATAATTCAGCAGAAATGTAAGCATAAAACAAAAACCTGCATACAATTGGCCCTCCATGGAATCATTTTGACACCTGTAGTTTAAGCACACTGTGTTGGTTTGTTATTGTTACCTTATTGAAGGTCACATCAAATGTTATGACCAATTCATGCAGCATCCAGGTAATAACAATGACTAATACTCTTTACTTGACACTGTACATGGAAGGATAATGAATTCAGAATCTCACCGGTTCCTCTCGGCAGTGACACCCCAGAAATGGCCTCGAGCACAGAGCTCTTTCCTGAACTCTGATCTCCCACGACCACAATGGCTGGAAGAGGCAGCTCCTTCTGAATCCCCAGGTATCTCAGGTCATCTATTAGGTCGATGAAGGGACGGACCTTCTCTTGGAGCTCATTGTGTAACATCCTGGTGGCTATGTCAAATGGAACAAAATAATGACATGATGAACTGATAATATGTTGAAAGAATGTTACATGGTCATAATGAATAATGATACAGATGGATATTATTACAATGTTCCAGTTATTAGTTATCATTTAATTTACACATTAGACTGCCCTTCATGATTACTGGGACAAAAACGTTGTGGGCGTGTAATATGTTTACCTGTTGCAAATAATTTTTTTTGTTAGTAATGCAGCATATTTACTAGCTCATGTAGCTAGTATGTTTTACGCCCAGGATGGTGTGGACATTAATGGAGATATGGACTCCTTATGTTCATTGGTATATTTTCATGTAAATTGTTTATTCTGTCTAGTTTTGTGTTTGATGTATTTCTGCCTGTGCATTGCATGATTGGTTTTGGCTTTGTTAATGTAATGTCCCTTTAAAACAAATGGTGACAGCTCTCTCTAGTTTGGCCAATGCTAGGATAGGGTTTAGATTAGGTTAGGCTGATACCTTATATATATGATTGATGATTACGTTCAGCCGTGGTCGATTAGCTAGTTAGTTTAGTTATATAAATGCCGGCCAAACAAGAGGGAGGTGTAGGGCATTCATCTTTTGTGGTGTGTGGTTTGCTGTTATGTGTATCTACTGGATTAATGTGTTATCCTGATGTTTTGCTCTTCAAGTACACTTTCTACTTTGTGCCCTCGCCACATATTAGCGTTGTACGTAGGTTATGATATGTATGATTTGTAAGCATTCAACGGTCGATTTCTAATGCGTCCTGTGCCGTGGTAAAGAGCACAGTAGTGTATTCTCTAGACGTTGTGCATATATCTGTATATTATTGCTCTGTCCTGTGTATGCGAATCAGAAAACATTAAATCCTAAAGTAAATCTGCAAATTGCCATTCCTGCTTCCTTTCCACCACTACACATAAACGGGACAGTATGATGTCAGTCCACTTTCTTGAACATAGGTAAGAATAAGGATTATTAGGTTAATGAAAAGAAACCAAATTAAGATTTAAATTGTTCTACATGTATGTCTACGCAGAGATTGTAGATAGTGTAGTAGCAGCTAGTGTTTGTTGCAAATGATATGACTGCTCAAATTTATGGAGAAAATATTTTAATGCAGTGTTGAAGTCAAATTAGGATCATTCGATTCTGAGTCGAGTCCACATGACCAATCTGTGAGAGTGCGTAAAAAGATTGTGAAATACTTTAAAAACAATAATCCACAACGTCAAATTGCAAAGTCTTTGCAAACCTCATTATCTACAGTGCATAATGTCATCAAATGATTCAGAGAAACTGTAGAAATCACTATGCATATGGGACAAGGCCAAAGACCTTTATTGGATGCCTGGGGTCTTCGGGCCCTCAGACGACACTGTATCACTCATCGGCATGATTGTGTTAAAGTACTCAACAATTTTTTTATGCACTCTTTCACAGATTGGAGAGCCTCTGCCCATCTTTACTTCTGAGAGACTCTGCCTCTGTAGGTATCCCTTTTATAGCTAATCATGCTACAAACCTGATATTAAATTAATTGATTAGTTTCTAGATGTTCCTCTCCGGGAACCATCACCTTAACGTGGTGGAGAGGTTTGTGTGTCCCTATGAACCTGAGGGCTCTGTTGTCTGGAGTTTTGTGCTCCTGGTAGGGTCTCCCATGGCAAAGTGGTCTCAGGTGAGGGGCCAGACAAAGAATGGTTCACCAAAAACCCCAATGAACAAGCGAGGAAGAGGAAGAGAGATTCTGCCCGAGGAAGCCCAGGGCCCCCGTCTGGAGCCAGGCCTGGATGGAGGGCTCGTCAGCGAGCGCCTGGTGGCCGGGATTGCCACGGAGCCCGGCCGGTCACAGCCCGAAGAAGCAACGTGGCACCTCTCTCTCCATCCCATGGGCCCTTTCCACCTGTGGGAGGAACCGCTGGGGTCGGGTGTGCTACCAAATGGGTGGTAGTGAAGGTCAGGGGCCTCAACGGACCAGACCTGGGCAGGAGAGGCTGGCTCTGGGGACGTGGAATGTCACCTCTCTGTGGAGGAAGGAGCCGGAACTGAAGCGGGAGGTGGAGCGCTACCAATTAGATCTGGTGGGGCTTACCTCTATGCACAGTCTAGGTTCTGGAACCATTCTCCTGAATAGGGGTTCAAAGTCAAAGTTGTTTATTTATCATATGCATTGAATAACATACATCATCCTATGCAGAGAAATTCTTTTGACATGGCTCGGCGATTCTATGCAGTGGACTTAAAAACAAGAATTACAACAGTATAAGAATTTTAAAATAGTAATGACATTAGTAATAATAATAATAATAATAAAACGCTATGTACTGAGCAGTGGTCTGGAAAATGTACAACAGTAGAAGTAGTAAATATTATAGAATTGGCATGGAAAATTGCTTGATTGGACTCTTTTCTTCTCCGGAGTTGCCCAGGGTGTGAGGCGCCGGGTGGGTGTGGGGATACTCACAAGCCCCCGGCTGAGCGCTGCTACGTTGGAGTTTACCCCGGTGGACGAGAGGGTCGCCTCCCTGCGCCTGCGGGATTGCTGGGGGGAAAACTCTGACTGTTGTTTGTACAAATGCACCAAACAGGAGTTCAGAGTATTCAGCCTTCTTGGAGACCTTGAATGGAGTCCTGTATGGGGCTCCGGTTGGGGATTCCATAGTTCTGCTGGGGGACTTCAACGCGCACGTGGGCAATGATGGAGACACATGGAGAGGCGTGATTGGGAAGAACGGCCTGCCTGATCTAAACCCGAGTGGTTGTTCATTGTTGGACTTCTGAGCTAGTCATGGATTGTCTATAACGAACACCATGTTCAAACATAGGGATGCTCATAAGTGTACTTGGTACCAGAGCACCCTAGGCCGAAGGTCAATGATCGATTTTATAATCGTTTCATCTGATCTGAGGCCATATGTTTTGGACACTCGGGTGAAGAGAGGGGCAGAGCTGTCAACCGATCACCATCTGGTGGTAAGTTGGGTGAAGGGGTGGGGGGAAGACTCTGGACAGAACTGGTAAACCCAAACGGGTAGTGCGGGTGATTCGGGAACGCCTGGAGGAGGCCCCTGTCCAACAGACTTTCAACTCATGCCTCCGGCTAAGCTTTTCATGCATTCCTGTGGAGGTTGGGGGCATTGAACCCGAGTGGACAATGTTCAAAACCTCCATTGCTAAAGCTGCAGTGGGGAGCTGTGGTCTTAGGGTCTTGGGTGCCTCAAGGGGCGGTAACCCACGGACACCATGGTGGACACCGGTGGTCAGGGAAGCCGTCCGACTGAAGAAGGAGTCTTTTCCGGAATATGTTATCCCGGAGGACTCCAGAGGCAGTTGCAGGGTACCGAAGGGCCCGAAGGGCTGCAGCCTCTGCCGTGAAAGAGGCAAAGCAGCGGGTGTGGGAAAAGTTTGGAGAAGACATGGAGAAGGACTTTCAGTCGGCACCAAAGTGCTTCTGGAAAACCGTCCGCCACCTCAGAAGGGGGAAGCGTGGAACCATCCATGCTGTATGCAGTAATGTTGGGACTTTGTTGACCTCAACTGAGGAGGTAATAGGGTGGTGGAAGGAGCACTTTGAGGAACTCCTGAATCCTACTTCTATGCCCTCTATATTAGAGGCAGAGCTAGAGGATGATGGGGGATTGTCGTCAATTTCCCTGGTGGAAGTCACTGAGGTAGTCAAACAACTCCACAGTGGCAAAGCCCCAGGGATTGATGAGATCCGTCCAGAAATACTGAAAGCTCTGGGGGTGGAGGGGCTGTCTTGGCTGACACGCCTCTTCAACATTGCATGGAAGTCTGGGACAGTTTTAAAGGAGTGGCAGACTGGGGTGGTGGTTCCCCGTTCAAAAAGGGGGACCAGAGGGTGTGTGCCAATTACAGGGGTATCACACTTCTCAGCCTCCCTGGTAAAGTCTTCTCTAAGGTGCTGGAAAGTAGTGTTCGGCCGATAGTCGAACCTCAGGTTGAAGAGGAACAATCTGGATTCCGTCCTGGTCGTGGAACAACGGATCAGATCTTTACTCTCGCAAGGATCCTGGAGGGGGCCTGGGAGTATGCCCATCCTGTCTACATGTGTTTTGTGGATATGGAGAAGGTGTATGACCGGGTCCCCCGGGAGATACCGTGGGAGGTGCTGCGGGAGTATGGGGTGAGGGGGTCCCTTCTTAGGGCCATCTAATCTCTGTATGACCAAAAGCGAGAGCTGTGTCCGGGTTCTCGGCTGTAAGTCGGACTCGTTTTATGTGAGGGTTGGTCTCCGCCAGGGCTGCGCTTTGTCACCAATCCTGTTTGTAGTATTTATGGACAGGATATCGAGGCGTAGTCAGGGTGGGGATGGGTTGCAGTTCGGTGGGCTGAGGATCTCATCGCTGCTTTTTGCAGATGATGTGGTCTTGATGGCATCATCGGCCTGTGACCTTCAGCACTCACTGGATCGGTTCGCAGCCGAGTGTGAAGCGGCTGGGATGAGGATCAGTACCTCTAAACCTGAGGGCATAATTCTCAGCAGGAAACCAATGGAGTGCCTACTCCAGGTAGGGAATGAGTCCTTACCCCAAGTGAAGGAGTTCAAATACCTTGGGGTCTTGTTCGCGAGTGAGGGAACAATGGAGCGGGAGATTGGTCAGAGAATCGGCACAGCGGGGGCGGTATTACACTCATTATATCGCACCATTGTAAAGAAAAGAGAGCTGAGCCAGAAGGCAAAGCTCTCAATCTACCGGGCAGTTTTTGTTCCTACCCTCACCATGTCATGAAGGCTGGGTCATGACCGAAAGATATCCTCAATTCTTCCATAGTTCCACCAAAGAAGGAAACAGAAAATAAACAGCAATACTCTAATATCAGGCTGATTTCTGAAAAACTGAGGAAAACAATGGGCGACCTGGATAAACTACTTTCTATAAAACAGTGATATAATGTAAACCGTGCCATCAGTGTTGAAGGTATTAGCTTGTGACATGGGGGTTTTTGTAAAATTCAGATGGACAGATATGTTACAGTGCATGATGATTTTTAAAAGAAAAAGTTTTTGTAAAATTCAAATGGACAAATATATTACAGTGAATGATGACTTTAGGTCAATTTGTACCCAAATAATATAAAATGTGCTTTGCCATCAAGTGATATTTCAGACTGGACGTGCTGCAATGATATATTAGGTTAGATTTGAATGTGATTGGTGAAATGTTTATTCAGTCATCGATTTAAACAAGCACTTTGGCAGTCCTAATGTCGAAGAGCAGATCTGGCTCTGTTAGAGGACCTTAATGCTCACTCTCTACATTGGGGTTTTTGGCCACTGGGACCATTCAGCGGGAGATCGGGGACAGGTCTGGTATATAACAGCCAACAATAGTTGAAGTATACCAGCAGTTTTGGAGGCTATGAAGTCCCTTTCTGGTATATTCAATTTCCATATGATGATGCTCAGCAAACTATGATTAAAAGACAATTTTATGAGATTGATGGGTTTCCAAATGGGATTGGGGTGAATTATTGTACTGCGTCTGTAGTAAGCCACCATCCATGAATGATTACACATTTATGAATTGCAAAAACTTTAATTCAATCAACGTTCAAATCATGTGATGCCAGGTTGTTTGTTCTGAATATGGTATCCCGGTGGGCAGGTGGGATGCGCAACTCTTATTTTTTTAAACTGCAGCGTTGGAACAAGGCTACAGGAGGGCGCACCGCATGAGTGGAGTCATCTCCTCAGTGAGTTACGCCCTTGTACAATTATTATAATAGTTCTACATAGTTCTTTAGTGAAACGGTTGGATGTAATTCTTCTAGGTGACAAAGGTTTTGCCCTGACTCAGTACCCTATAACACCGCTTTCAAATCCCCAAACAAGCAGGAGCGCAGGTTCAATCGTACGCACACATGCACACAAACCACAGTGGAGTGATTTATAGGTTTGTTCAAGGAGAGGTGGCTCTGTCTTGTGTAAGCGGGGTGGGGGGTAGGGCTGGGCGATAATTCAATATTTATCTTTATCGAGTTTTTGAAAATAATATCGAGAAGAATATCCCATATCGACATGTCGCGATAACAGCTGGTTTTGTTCTGAAACAAAGAAACATCCAACAAATTAGGAGTATTTCATATTTCTTGTTGTTCAGTTTGACCTGAAACTTCTAAACAGAAATATAACAAGGTCAATCAATATTTTTTTTGTTTGTACTGTTTTTATTTGTTTATACAGCAGACTATACACTTTGATTTAATCAAGTCACAGCAGGTCCTATATATATGGGGGGGGGCTGCTATACACCCCAGAGCAGGCCTGTAACATAATTATGGCTCTCCACGATACTGCGCTGGAAAACGGTGCCATTCAATGAAGATCAGTGGCCACAGCAACCAACATTGGGGGCTCTACAAAGGAGAAAGGATCTTATTCTGCGCTTCTAATATAGTATCTTGGGTAAGAAAGCTACTTAAAAATACAACGTGGAATGTTTAGTGAAAATAATATATTTATTTGAAAATGTACTTCAGGTTCTCCTTAATCGCTTTCAATGACTGTAGCAGTAACCTCAGTCAACACCACATTTTCCTTTAACAATCGATGCCTGATTTTAAGCTTCCAAATAAAACCAAGCGGTTGGCCTGCACCTGAGACCTGAGCGTCTCTAATTCTATCTATCTCAAAGAATTTCCTTTTCTTAGCTGGATGTCTCTTATCCATGTTGTATTCTAAGGGCAAGGTCTCTAACCCGTGCATATACACTCACCTAAAGGATTATTAGGAACACCCGTTCAATGTCTCCTTAATGCAATGGTCTACTCAACCAATCACATGGCAGTTGCTTCAATGCATTTAGGGGTGTGGTCCTGGTCAAGACAATCTCCTGAACTCCAAACTGAATGTCAGAATTGGAAAGAAAGGTGATTTAAGCAATTTTGAGCGTGGGATGGTTGTTGGTGCCAGATGGGCCGGTCTGAGTATTTCACAATCTGCTCAGTTACTGAGATTTTCCCGCACAACCATTTCTAGGGTTTACAAAGAGTGGTGTGAAAAGGGAAGAACATCCAGTATGCGGCAGTCCTGTGGGCAAAAATGCCTTGTTGATGCTAGAGGTCAGAGGAGAATGGGCCGACTGCTTCAAGCTGATAGAAGAGCAACTTTGATTGAAATAACCAGTCGTTACAACCGAGGTATGCAGCAAAGCATTTGTGAAGCCACAACACGCACAACCTTGAGGCGGATGGGCTACAACAGCAGAAGACCCCGCCGGGTACCACTAATTTCAACTACAAATAGGAAAAAGAGGCTACAATTGGCAAGAGCACACCAAAATTGGACAGTTGAAGACTGGAAAAATGTTGCCTGTTCTGATGAGTTTCAATTTCTGTTGAGACATTCAGATGGTAGATTCAGAATTTGGCGTAAACAGAATGAGAGCATGGATCCATCGTGCCTTGTTACCACTCTGCAGCCTGGTGGTGGTGGTGTAATGGTTTAGGGGATGTTTTCTTGGCACACTTTAGCCCCCTTAGTGCCAATTGGGCATAGTTTAAATGCCACAGCCTACCTGAGCATTGTTTCTGACCATGTCCATCCCTTTATGGCCACCATGTACCCATCCTCTGACGGCTACTTCCAGCAGGATAATGCACCATGTCACAAAGCTTGAATAATTTCAAATTGGTTTCTTGAACATGACAATGAGTTCACTGTACTAAAAGGGCCCCCACAGTCACCAGATCTCAACCCAATAGAGCATTTTTGGGATGTGGTGGAACGGGAGTTTCGTGGGCTGGATGTGCATCCCACAAATCTCCATCAACTGCAAGATGCTATCCTATCAATATGGGCCAACATTTCAAAAGAATGCTTTGATCACCTTGTTGAATCAATGCCACATAGAATTAAGGCAGTTCTGAAGGCAAAAGGGGGTCAAACACAGTATTAATATGGTGTTCCTAATAATCCTTGAGGTGAGTGTATGAAATTACGACTGATTTCCACCATCTGATTTATCAAAACCCATTCATTCGTACGCTTGAATTGGAGTGATACGAATGTTTTATAAATCACACTTGAGTCTCGTTGTCAGTTGATTTCTGCGCTCGGATCTACACTGGTTTCTATGTACGTACATTTGATAAATGAGGGCCACTGTCCCTGAATGTCATCAAACATAATAAAATTCTTATAAACAGTGACCTAAACATTCACGTAAATAATAATGCTGACAAGTATGCTATGGAATTCATGAACATTCTACATATTTTTGACCTGATTCTACACGTCTCACAACAAACACATGAACTTGAAAATACATTGGATTTGGTGATAACAAAAGGATTACATTGACAAAATATTTCTGTGACAAATGTCTCCCTCTCAGATCACTACTGTGTATTTTATGATGCACACCTATCCAAAACCAGAATTAAAGTATAAAATGCAGTCAGAAAACGATATGTAAATGAAGCAGCAGAGAAACGTATTTCAAAAGTGTTAAGTCAGCTTCATTTTAGTACAATCAACACAGTCCATGAGACTTAGTTCGTTTACCATCTGACAAATGCTCTAGACAAAGCAGCACCAATTCAGGAAAAAAAGAGGTTAGGAAAAAAAGCATCACCATGGATGAATAGCTCTGTTCATGAACTAAAAAGAGCAAACAGGGCAGCTGAAAGAAAATGGAGAAAAACTGGACTTAAAGTTCATCTTAATATCTACAAAAAATCCTTAACGACATACAGGGGCGCTGCTAAGGATTTTGGGCCCCATGAAAATAATCTTGACAGGGCCCCCAACACAGCTGAGACGGGGCTTCTCTGGGCCCCCTCTTAGTCATGGGCCCCGAGAATCGTCATCCTTTACCCCCCCTTTACAGCGCCCCACATACAATAACACTGTACGTGCTGCAAGAAAGAACCGCTTTTTTAGGATCATTATAGAAATTGGAAATAAACCTGGATTACTATTTTCAATAATAGACAAACTGCTAAACCCTGCCCCATCCCTAAATGGACAAGTCAAGCCTCTGAAACTAAATGCAAGGAGTTTGCAGCCTTTTTTAATAACAGAAATAACAAAAAAACTGCATTGCTATTGAAGACCTGCAAAATATTGTTAGAGAGAGAAAATCTACCACTTGCGCTATCGACCCTCTCCTTACCACTCTTCTGAAAAACGTTTTTAATAGCATCTCATGCTATGTTTTAAAAATTATAAGTATGTCGGGTCCTCACCAACTGAATACATTTCTAAATGACAATATTCTAGAAAAGTTTCAGTCAGGTTTTAGAGCAAATCATAGTACAGAAACAGCCCTGACCAAAAGAGTAAACGATTTAAGACTTGGTTAGCATGGATGCAAACAAAGTCTTGGTCCTAGTCCTCCTAGACCTGAGTGCAGCATTCGACAACATTGATCATGATATTCTACTAGACCGTCTCGAAAACTGGGTTGGTCTCTCAGAAAATGTCCTCAGATGGATTCAAACCTACATTACAGGCAGAAAATTATTTGTCAGTCTTGGTGACCATGTATCCGAGGAACATGATATACTATGCGGTGTTGCACAAGGAAGCTTTCTTGCTCCGCTACTTTTTTCAATATACATGCTTCCACTGGGGGATGTCATCAGAGAACACAATATAAATTTCCACAGCTATGCTGAGGACAAACAGCTATACATTTCCGTAGAGCCAGATGACAAAGATGCAATAAGCTCACTCTCTAGGTGCCTAATTGCCATAAATAACTGGATGAGTGTTCATTTCCTAAAATTAAACGAGGATAAAACAGAAATCCTCTTATTCGGCCCCAAAGTCAAAAGGAAGAAAATCAGCATGAACCTTGGTAACTTGACATCAATGATCAAAAGTTGATGAAGTAATCAGCATATTTGTTATCAAAGATTCTGACCTAAGTTTTACCTTCCATCTTAACAAGGTGACCAAAACATCTTACTTTCACCCCAGAAATATTGCTAAAGTTTGACCATACAACCCAGAAAGATGCTGAAAGACTAATTCACACATTTATTACAACTAGATTGGATTACTGCAATGCCCTCCTTACAGGCCTCCCAAAAAAGTATTTAGAGAAGATTCAACTCATCCAGAACTCAGAAGCGAGACTCTTAACAAGAACCAAGAGGCGAGAACATATTACTCCAATTATACTCCAGCTTTTTCTTTAGTGTTCTTTTTCTTTTCCTTTCCCAAAACTATTCTTTAGACTTTTTGATATATTTTTTTTATACACCTTATGGACAGAGCCTGTTTATACATCTACCCGGAATACCATCTGAAGCTATCTTGAAGAATTAGAGCAATCCAACATGGACTCCAGCTGTACAGAATGTGCAGAGTGCTCTCGCCTAACATTAAGAGTGGCTTAACTAGAAAGCAGGATTTCCACCCTTTACAAAATACAGGATGGTGAACAATATTTGGACTCGTTCCTGGTACCGTCGTCCCAGGTGGCAGTTTCAGACACTACCATCCCATGGAATGGCCACAACACCTACGCTGAGGTGCTGACTAAGCGGGATCATGAAGGTGCCATCCCCAAG
>JACXGM010033302.1:0-12331 GCA_016801145.1 Umbra pygmaea
TCTTGGCTGCATCTCTGATCAGTCTTCTCCTTGTATGAGCTGAAAGTTTAGAGGGACGGCCGGGTCTTGGTAGATTTGCAGTGGTCTGATACTCCTTCCATTTCAATATTATCACTTGCACAGTGCTCCTTGGGATCTTTAAAGGTTGGGAAATCTTTCTGTATCCAAATCCGGCTTTGAACTTCTCCACAACAGTATCTCAGACCTGCCTGGTGTGTTCCTTGTTCTTCATGATGCTCTCTGTGCTTTCAACGGACCTCTGAGACTATCACAGAGCAGGTGCATTTATACGTAGACTTGATTACACACAGGTGGATTATATTTATCATCATTAGTCATTTAGGTCAACATTGGATCATTCAGAGATCCTCACTGAAATTTTGGAGAGAGTTTGCTGCACTGAAAGTAAAGGGGCTGAATCATTTTGCTCTCCCAATTTGTCAGTTTTTTATTTGTTAAAAAAGTTTGAAATATTCAATACATTTCATTCCACTTCATGATTGTGTCCCACTTGTTGTTGCTTCTCCACAAAAATTACAGTTTTATATCTTTATATTTGAAGCCTGAAATGTGGCAAAAGGTTGAAATGTTCAAGGGGAGCGAATACTTTCGCAAGGCACTGTAATTGTGTAAATCCTCAATCTCTATTAAAGATGCATATTTCAACCACGTTTTGTCAAAAATGTGCCAGTGGTGTCTGAGATATTATGTTCATTAGTGAGATTTAAATCCCTGAGCTTTAAGACACATAAAGACATTAACATATTTCTGGGATGCTGAATGGGGCAGTGATCTATGTCAGTACCGGCTAGTACAACTGCCATTAGGAGTGATCATTTGAGACTCTCTTAATTGGTGTTCCTAATTGGTTTGGCACTGTTTGGAATGTGGGGTAGGGATTTCAGAGTAAAGCATATTGATAAATAATGGTGATACATATTTAGCTTTTGTCTTCATTTGAGAAAAATAGTATATTTTCAAATAATAAAATGCATTTATACACAATCTAAAATTTGCACACACAAACTATGAACACATATTTGAGAGTGCATATTGACACCCTCGCTGAGGAGAACACATTTTTCAGCCAACAGCCACAATTCAGCTTGCAGGTACCAGACCTGTATAGTAGCTAGAACTTGACTTGTCAAGGCAACCAATTCTGACATACACCTGTCTACCCTGAGAGATGCTGAGCCAAAGTGTATGCTGTGACCAGGATTTGAACACCTGCCTAATGATGCAGCTTTAATTTGAGGTAATGAGCACGCATATGTCTGTCTTGTGAGGAGTGGGACCTATGTATCAAAGTTCACAACTTAAGGTCAAGTGAGGTTTGTCTTTTGCACATTCAGATTTTCAATCGCTTATTCGAGCACCACCTGCTAACATTTTGCCTCATCTACTATATTTTAGCGTGGCAGTAGTAGATTGGCAGCTGCCCTCATACAGTACGGTGAATGATTAAGCAGGCCAGTTCTCTCTGTGGGGAAGCTTTCGCAGAGACTCTGAAGCTGACCTTCTGTACACTCAGATTGGGGAGCGGAGGGGTCAAAGAGTTTTGGGGCATCCAGGAAAAACACCTGGGGTGTGAAAGGGAGGCTGTGTGTAAAGTCTGTCAAACACACACAAGTTAGACCCCTAGCCCCCTTTCCAACCTGTTTACTCTCCTCTCTAAGGGGCGCTTTATGCATCTCCATTTACACTTTCCGAAAGCTTACTGCTATGGAAATGGGGGTGAATGTTGAGGTGTTATTACTTTGAGGTGGTGCACAGCATGCATACTGCCCATGGTGTCATTACATTGAGCTGGGCCCAGGAGCTGGGCGAAAACTTATAACAGTGCAACCTCTACTATCAAAACTCTGAGCTGGGCCCGCTCCGAGCACACAGGGCACCAATCAGATCACCATCACCTGCTGTTTACCGAATACCGAGTGGAGCAGAGGACTGGGGAGTGAAGACAGAAAGACAGAGAGAGAGAGACAGGATGGGCAGAACAACTTCAAAGAGAAGAGCGACAGTAGAAAAGATGGTCTGAAGGGATGGATTGGTAGAGCGAGCGGGGGGTGTGCGCACGTGAAAGAGAAACCTTGATTCATTACTATAAAGGGAGACAATTGCGAAGCCCTCCTGAAACCATAATTAAATTGGCGTGTCATATTTCATTTCATTACGCAGCGGTACTGGCAGGCAAAATTGTCCAAAAGGACCCCGTTTCAAGTGGATTTCATTTTCTTTATGACAGTGAATTCCAGAGAGCCGGGGAATATGAAAGGAGAAAAGAAGAAAATACCAGTCACTACCTCTGCATTCATAAGCATACTGGAGGACTTGGGAGACTGTTCAAGGACTGTCCAGTGGGCCTTGCATAATAAGAAATAACAAAAAGCCTCAGGGAACCGTGTTGTAAACCATTTATATAGGGAAACTCAGAGGGCGGGTGAATAAAACCCATCACATCTGAATAATTACTAGAGAAATGCTGCAACACACGGGCTGTGCCCTAAACGGTGAACTGTGCTCTCCCCTACATATATTAGTGTTATGGTCTTAAATTATTGCACTATTTAAAAGGTTGCCACTTGGGACCTATCCACAAATCGAATGGAACCGGAGTTTGTTCAACCCTTCAGCCTGCCTAGCACTGCAGGGTTTTGCTCAGTGAGTAGGCATTTTATACAGGAGCCCCAAACTGGGACCGGATGATGATGCTGATAGTTTGGAGTTCCAACTTTCTCTCACCAAGTTTACAGATCAATAGTTTCTAGTGTTCAAATGGAATCAGACTGATAACTCCGGTATGAATGCACTGCAATAAATCCAGCCCTTAGGCTTTGTCTCTAAAAGCACCCTACTCCCTATATGGTGCTTCAATCAATGTGCCCTGGTTAGGAGTAGTGCACACTCTAGGGTATAGGGTGCTAGTCAGGACACATGCCCAGTGTTTACAGTTTTGAAATTAGTTTCAGGTGTTGCCACAGTATTACTGCAGTCTGCACTTCTGACAATTGGACATTTTTTTTCTCCTAGAAAACAACATAACACAGCTGTGCTCCGTGTCGCCAATTAGAATAGCTGTTTTCCCTGTCGGTGCTGTGCTGTGTGGGGAGCGGCAGCTTCTCACAACCCTCTGCTGAAGGATCAAAGGGGATAGAGATGGGTGGCCACAGCACAGCATCAGTGACTTTATAACAAACCTGCAATCTTATACAGGTTCTCCCAAACTCTGAACAGCATGCATGCCACCCCTGGAGGAAAATGAAATGAGGCACTAAAGACAGTGTGGAGGGGATGGCTGGGAAGAGAAGTTCAAAATTGCTACCATTTCCCTGGAGGTTTTGCCCTCTTTTGTGGGAATGCGCCCAGTCAGTAACATCTCAAGCCTTGCCAGCAATATTCAGCAGCGCTCGTTATGGAGACTGCTGTCCTTTAACAACAAACGGCTCTGCTGCTGATGTAACGGGGAAGTTGGGAGAGGCTGTTTATTTGTGCTCATGTGTGTTTATGTGTGTGTTTACATGCTCTCAATACCTGAGCTCAAAGATTCAAGAAGAATGTTGCAGTGATTTTGCATTTGCCTCTGTCTATCAGTCTGCCTGCCCACCTGCCTGTCTGCCTGCCCGTGCCCGTGAGTGAGAGTGAAAGCAGTCCATGTTAGGAGTTGTAGTTAACAATACAGTTACAGCCCTAGGAAGGAAGCGTCGGGGTAAGGGGTGGGGTTAAAATGTTTGAGGGACAGGGAGGTCCGCAGACGGAGAACAGGCGACAGACCCCGGCGCACCAGGGGAGGCCTGTAACAGACTGCCCTACGAGCTGTTAACAGATACCGAAACGGAGGAGAAAAATCAATCTGCGGTGCCTCTCTAAAGCGCCGAGGGATAATCACTCCGCTTGTGTCGACAAGCTGACAAAACTTCATGCATGGCTTCTCGCCTTGTCAAAAGTGTCAAGCCGAAAGGCCGTTGTGTGCTTACGTGTGTGTGTGTGTGTGTGTGTGTGTGTGTGTGTGTGTGTGTGTGTGTGTGTGTGTGTGTGTGTTTACGTGTGTGTGTGGAGTTTGCGTGTGTTTCTACTCATGTCGACTCATTATTCCAGAGACCATCTGGAGGGAATTGCAGTTGCCAATCTCAGGAGCCCTTAGCACCCTGGGCACCCTCACTCCAATGGGGGCATCTCTGGAGCAGACATCCAGCCAGTTAGCCGGAGACCTGACCCGCGATGGTACCAGGCATCACACGTTACTGGACAACATCCAATCAGTCATGGCCAAGAACAATGAGAATCTAGTCATTCCATTGGCCCATTTAATCTCTTTACAATTGGCCATTTAATATCCAAATTTCCTTCACCCCAAAACATAACCCCAAATATTTAACCGTAATGGTAATCTGAAGACTGCCTATAGCACCGTGCATTCAACTGCTGGGCTAATTGCCATCTCTCTCTGTCGTCATTAAAGAGGGTAAAGATAGCGTTGTGAACCCTAGTGTCCTAGTTAAATGTACAATCTGGGTGTCATATTATCATGTCCATCTAATCATTGCCAGCATCCAGCTGGCTTATTATTCCCTTCTTCTCATCCCTGTAAGAAAATAGAATTAGTTATTTTTGAGTTACCAAATATATTGTGCCCTTGATAAGAGAGTTAGCAAAATAACAAGAATGTAAATGTACCTCATACCTAACTCCTGAGCCGAGAAAATGTAAAATGTCAGTAAAACATTCCCACAAGGTCAACGTTTCCTTGTTTTACTACCCTTGACACACATAACACCAGATTTTAGATTGTTACCCCAGCTGACCTCTAGATGGCACTGTAGACCTAGAGGAAAAGCCTCAGTCTGTCTGCATCCCAGATTCAATTATTCATTATTTCCAATACAAATATAGTTTCCTTTTGTTTATTATTTATATTCAAGGGCTCACATTGTTTGGGTATAATAGAAAGCTGGGTAGCAATAATGTCACCGCGTGGGTGTCATAATTATGTTTTAATACAGACAGACTCAAAAGGCTGGGCCCAGGAATACAGAGCGCTGGCTGGTGCTGGAAAGAGAAACATATATTCTTAGTGTGTCTCCCCACTGCAGATAGCAAGAAAGTGTCTTCCGTACTAGACTATTTCACCATTAATCTGCAGACCTTGTTCTCACATAATGTTGGAAATTGGATTGTCTCAATGGGGATGGATCCTAGTCAATAATTTCTCAGATGGGTTTCACACTCAGGCTTTAATGGGTGGTGAGAGTGAATATTTCTTACTCAGGGTTCTGCCGTTTTCATTCATTTTCCAGTAATAGAACTATACATTCTATTATAAGATTTCTTAGGTTAAATCAATGACAGAGAAGCTATGTAATATATACTTAATATAGGATACATATATGCTATTCAATTGTTCATAGTAAGAACAGTGATTGGTCTTATAAAAATGACATAAAGCAGACTATCTATTGATGACACTTGAAATATTTCCGATGCATTTAGCAGTGTTGTCTCATTAACCATGACTATGCATTTACAGTGAACCCACTTCCAGCATTAAGCAACGCATAACACCCAGGCCTGCCGAAACTGTTTCTACAGAGCGACAGGGTACCAACCAATCATTGGATTTCAGCAGAAGTTAAGAGGGCATTCTCCACCCCCGCCCTCCAACCGCTTCAAATGTGAACTGCCTGCCTGGAGGATCAGTGACACAAACGGCGCTGACGAGAGACGAGAGAAGGGAGAAGAGACGAGAGAGAAAGGAGGAGAGACGAGAGAGGAAAAGGGAGACAGCCGAGGAAATGTGATGTCTCTGTGTTTGGTCATGGCTGGCGTCGCTACATGGAGACTGGAGATAAGAAGGAGCCAGGACACCGCTTAAGAGAGCAGCGAGGCGGATGGGGGGGGGTAGGTAAGGACAGATATGGCCGAGAGAGAGAGCGGAGACAGGAGAGGGAGAAAAGGGCGTGGCGATGAGAGGAAGACTGAGAAAGGAGAGCAAGAGGGAGGGAAGAACAGACAGATAAACACGCTGTGGGGACGAGGAGAAAACGAGGGAGGGAAGCGAGCAAGAAGACAGGAACTGAAGACAGTGGGAGGAGGGGACGGGGAGGAGTGTCTTTAATCGGGTTGCTAGGCTGAGACAGTCTGTTTAGACAACAGGAGTTTTCACATAGACCTTGAACAGACTACCAAAATGTCTCAGGCTGTAGGCTGCTCTATCAATCCTGTAGTCCGTGGAGAGACACTGCATGAATCTCAATGCCTTTCAGCTCGATTATGTTGGCTCTAGTTCTCGTGACATTTTGGAAGCCTAACGGACCCGCATTGTTTTACAGGCCACCATCCCTCCATGCTGTGGTTTGAGGGGAATCAAAAAATCTATAATTGACAAAGCTGCAAATGATGTGCAGGTGTGCATCAGCAGCTCTATGCTTAATTAGCTACACCATTTGTTAGACCTCCCCTCTGTAATGTACTTTGAGCACCACAGGCCAGTTTCCAATACCCAAATGTCTAGGCTCTACCAAGCAAAGTGGGAGGAGAGGTTTTCTGGACAAAGGGATTAGCAGAGTCATGTGAAATGGAGATTCTCCATCCGTACTCATCTCTGGACAAAACATAATCCGTGTTGAGGAAACAAGTCTTACATATAGGTCCTATGTCCACCACTGCTCCTATGGAATACTCATAGCAGGAGCAGGTGGAAACTGTTCAGAGCCGCTCTATGCGCCTGGCCCTCCGGGTGGTTAACTACAGATCCCATAACGCCTCAGAGCCACCCTGAGAGAACAGCAGCACAAGTGACAGGCCAAGACAGAATGGCAGGGGCTCCTCATGCCCAGCTCTGTGTGACTGCACAGCGTGAATCCCCCAGGAGAATGACAGATGCAGAGAAAAGAGTGTGTGTTTGTGGGGGCGTGTGTGTGATCGCATTTTACAACCCTGGTTCAGAGACAGAAAATCCCCACAAGGACGGAAAAATCAGGAAACTTACGGGGTATCGTAATGTTTCTGATATACTGTACTGTGTGTGTTAAGTTTAGATTAAAAGTTACTTTCTGGGTTTAGAGTTGGTGGTTCGTAGAAGATGTGTGTTTGTGCAATGTATTGTTTAAAGATGTATTCTGCAATATTTTAGACCTCTAGGTTCTAAAGCCTGGGAAATATAGACACTGTCGAGCTAAATTGGGTAAACAATTTGTACTCTCTTTCTCTGAGGTGTCCAGGTTAGTACATTTTCTGCTGGGTCTAGATGTTGGGCCAGCCCTGTTTTATAAATTTCCCCCTCAGAGTTTAATTGACAGTTCTGCCAACCATACTTACTCCACTTCCGCAAACCATACGTCACACAATTCTGTTGCCATTCCCTCCCTGATGCTAAGTACTAAAATGACTGCCACAGCGGTGAAAAACACACTGGTTTCAAAAGTCGGATTTCAAGCTAACTGCAGAAAGATAATGATTCTACTTAGATTGTGCATATAATGTAAACTATATACTACACATCTGGACTAAAAATTGTTTTGCAATCATTATAGTCGCGGAATGCCTCTTTAATATCGGTAAGGTTATGTGTATATTTGTATATATGTCTGGCTTCATGTTGGATAAGCATCATCTTTGTGTGCATATAATCTGCATCTTTTGCCTAGTCTGTGTCCTCCTCATGCAAATGTTTATATCTTTATACAGGTCTGTTGAATTCTTATAAAAACGTGTTGTGTGAATTACTAGAAAATGAACAAATATCACTGGTTAAAGACATACTGGGGGAAAATTGCTCGATGTGTCACTGGAAATCCGGTCCTGCTCGTTCTAAGAAAATGTCTCAAATACAATACACTGTTAATCCTAGGACACATTCTACTTGATATACTGCAGACTTTCCATCGCTTGATCCAACGTTGATAGTCATAGCAGTACTAAGGCACTTGTAGAGGATCTGCGTAGAGATACAGTATGTTATTGAACAGGGGCCCGAGGCAGGACAGACATACAGAGGCGGGCTGTCAGCTACGTCTTCATGCAGTCACGACTCAGGCTGACTGAGTGCTGAAAACGCACAGACTATGCATCTTCCGCCACCTGAGCCAGCGTTCTCCATTAGTCGTACTGTTAGCAGCTCTGTCTGGTTAGACTAAGGCCTGAGGCAAGGCTCAAGCTCCTCCCCAATGTGACTGGTTGTCAGTAAATATCTTCCATCACAATCTGTGAATTCATCCATTCTCCTGGAGGTGCAAAACAAAACAATATTTATTGATTTATTACACACAGAGAATGCATTCCTTTTACTGTCTCTGCCAGTTCCACCACACAACATGTTGGTTGTAGAACACCGGTAAAGTCTTCATACTGCAGCATGGATCTTTGAGCCATCCGTCACTTATTTACAGAGCCGGAGGGGTCACACACGCATAGCCCAGCCACACGCCTGACTGCTGTCCTCGACAGCCTCGTGCCCCAACCATGGTGCCTGGTGTGGAAGTGCGTGGGATGTCCCCGGTGACGGCTCTGCTTTCTCCTCTAAACTGCGTAATGAGTCTCTCTCTCTTGCTGCTCTGGGCTTTCCACAGAGGGAAGCATCACAACAGAGGGAGAGAGAGAGCGAGAGCGAGAGCGAGAGCGAGAGCGAGGGAGGGCGGCTCCAACACACTAATTGACAACACAGAAGTGAGGCTCAGTTCTTTTGGGGAAATGTACTTTGTGGATGTAGGAAGCGTGTTTGTGTGTGTGTGTGTGTGTGTGTGTGTGTGTGTGTGTGTGTGTGTTTGTGTGTGTTTGAGAGAGAGAGAAGTAGTCATTTTCTACTTGACATTCAATCGGAAGGATCATCTGTTATAATCCAATCCAAAATCTGAAGGTAAACCCATGGCTGAACCTTTTTATCACCTTCGAGGAAAGACGGTACATTCACATCCTCATATCCACACTGCACAGTCAGAAGCTACATATCCTAACTCAAAGTTCACCACGTTTGAACCTGCTTAGCTAGTTTGAACTGAAGCATCGCTGAGTATCTGGGACCAACTAAGTTTCTTCAGAATACTATGAATACAAATTGGGGACTCATTCTCTCAGTTACGTTTTTACCTAGAGTATTTAATCATATCTGCCAAAATCTGGATAAATACTATACAATTGGGAAAACTGGACCCTGGAAACTTCATAGCTCTACTTGCATTACCTGACTTTGTCCTAATATTAAGTATACATGCAAAAAGAAATTCTACATGTGGAATTAAAAACTAATTATTAGAATGTCTGCATCTCTTTTTTATTACCCATTTTTCTCCCCTCCCAATTCCCACTTACCCAGCTCCACAACTCCTTGGATGAATCTGGGCTGTTTAGGGGCGCTCACATGTTCATCCAACCAGATGTCGCCGAGCTGCCGATTTTTTTCCCACTGCTCATCCGACACAGAAGCCTTTATTCAGCTCATGCACAAGATGTTTACGCTCACCAACTACACTTCCACAACTGAATTCACAGGTGCCCGATCTGCACAAAATGAGTTTCTGGAGAGCTACATGGCAAGGTAGATGATTTGGCTTATGTAACCCAAATCCCAGGCAGCGCTATGCCGATTTGCACTGTCTTGTTCTGGAGGTCCAGGGAAAGCCGACGAACCCATAGTCAGGCTTGAAGCAATGACTATCATGACGTAGATTGTCCTGCAATGCAGCGACTTAGGCTGCGTTTACATTCCAATAGATTTCAGCAACTTTTTTGCATCCTCTCGAGCACAGCTCCAGATGAGACACAATTATTGTGTGTAAACCTGCGGGACTCTCTCCAATATCATGCAACCTCTGGAGGTAGCGCACAAGATGATTTCAAAAGATCACACTTGGGGCTTTGCAAACTGCCCAGGAGAAATGTCTATTGCGGGGAAATTCTTCACGTGTATTTCAATGGGCTGGGCTGGTGTCTGAGCTCACCTGAGCTCAAGACGTAATGAAGGACATTCCATGACACAGCCACAAACGGGTGATTGCTGTCTTGAGAAATGACACTGTAAATTCGAAAAGTAAGGAAATTATTTTGTCTTATTGTAATGAACACCCGGACAGGATTTCCACAAATAACACAATATTTATTGGACAGTGTTCAATCAAAGCTTATCAGGTTAGGCAGATACTCAAGAATGGTCAGTATAAGAAAGCAGAGGGGCAATACACCGGGCGTGGTAGTCAATGCAGGCAAGGGTTCGATACACGGTCTTGGTAGTCAGGACAGGCAGGGGTTCGGTACACGGTCTTACTGGTTTGCAGAACAAGGGTAGCCTGAGACAGAGTCGGGTAACAGGCAGGCGTTGGTATACTGTAGCAAACTGATATCACAGGCAAAAGCACAAAAGTGTAATCCAAAGGCAGGTGGATAAATCCGAATGAAGGTCACATCAGTATATATCAAATATAATGTCAAAAGGCTCAGTATGTGATACCTCACAATGAGTGAGACATGCATGAGTGCTTAAGTTCTGTCAGGTAGGTGCACAGGTGTTAGTACTCCAGTGATTGAGACCGGGCTATGGGAATGTGTTCATGTAGATCATGTGTTTGTGTAATAACGGTCGGGAAGGGTGCGTTGGGGAGCACTGAGGAGCTGGCAGATGTGACACTTATCTCGAGAGGATGCTAAAATGTTGCTGAAATCTTTCGGATTATAAACGCAGCCTTAGCCCACCACACCACGCGGACCCCCCAGAATGTCTGTATCTCTTATCTGGGAGAGAATCATCACTCAATACTACACTATACGCAAACAGGCTTACTGACAGTAACATTGCTGCTTATTCAGAGTGAATGATCTAGGAATACTGGATTGAACTGACAACAATATATTTTTTTATGATGCACACAGAAACTGCTCAGAAATCACTTTAAAAAAATGTACAGTAAATGTTTTCTTTTATTGTCACTATACAGGAAACTAATTAATATGCAAAAAAAACTAACGTGAAATAAGATTCCTGAACCTTGTCGAAATCAAAATGCTGCAAAATCTCGTGAAAGTATCTATACTATATTTTATAATTAATTCAGGTGTCTACAACAGCCAGTTGGAGTTATAATTAAATAATGAATATGAGCTGAAATTGCATACCTTCCGGTGTAATTTAAGGGTATGCAAATTACATGCAAATCAGGTGAACGGTGTAGGCATTACAGCACTTTACACACCCTATCCAATTTTAGGGGCTCAAAAGTATTTGGACAAACAAACAATCATAAATTAAATTGTGAGTTTAAATTTTTGGTTGCAAATCCTTTGCAATCAATGACTGCCTGAAGTCTGAAACCCATAGACAGATGATGGATTTCTTCCCTGGCGATGCTCTGCAAGGCCTGTACAACATCCTTCTTCAGTTCCAACTTGTTCTTGGGGAATTTTGCCTCAAGTTCTGCCTTCCCCAAGTGAAATCCATGCTCAATTTAATTCAGTTAAAGGTGATTGACTTGGCCATTGCAGAACGTTCCGATTTCTAAGTATGCTATGTGTCTTTGTCCATCTGCACTGAGAAGTGCCATGCAATGATTTTTGCAACATTTGGCTGGTTCTGAGCAGACAATATAGCCCTAAATAGTTAATGGTTCTTTTTGCTGCCTTTGTCTGCAATCACAATGGAACCAACCATACATGTCCATGCCATAACACTACCTCCACCATGCTTCACAAATTAGGTGGTATGCTTAGGAACATCAGCAGTTTCCTACCTTCTCTGTACTCCTCATTTCCCATCATTCTGGCCCAAGTGAAAAAAATATCGACCTTTTGCCACATTTCAGGCTTCAAACATAAAGATATAAAACTGTAATTTTTTGTGAAGAAACAACAACAAGTGGGACACAATCATGAAGTGGAACATAATTTATTGGATATTTCAAACACACAAATAAAAAACTGAAAAATTGGGCGAGCAAAATTATTCAGCCCCTTTACTGTCAGTGCAGCAAACTCTCTCCAGAAGTTCAGTGAGCATGTTGACCTAAATGACTAATGATGATAAATAGAATCCACCTGTGTGTAATCAAGTCTCCATATAAATGCACCTGCTCTGTGATAGTCTCAGAGGTCCGTTGAAAGCACAGAGAGCATCATGAAGAACAAGGAACACATCAGGCAGGTCCAAGATACACTGCAAAAAATGAAAATATGTACTAGTGTAATTAACTTGAATTCAGTATATTTATCTAATCACACCATTTTTTGGACTAATTTACTTATTAAGACTGAAGATACTTAAGATAATTTGACTTGTTTCAAGAAAATTTATCTAGAGTTAACCTACTTAGATAATACAAGTTATTTTAAGCAGATTTATCTTAAATTG
>JACXGM010033303.1:0-12329 GCA_016801145.1 Umbra pygmaea
TTTGTGTGTGACGTGAATGAGAGGTGCGCTCGAAGAGTGGGCCGCACTACCTCACATCTGCAGGCAGGTGGCCCAGTCCGAATTGCAACAAGTATAGCGATTATAAAATAGTTTTTCACGAACCACCTTACCGGCCCAACAACTAGCGGCCCACCGGGAACTCTCCCGGTTCTCCCGATTACCCACCCCGGCACTGGGCCTGGATGACTGTGGTCTTTTAAGATGTTCTGTGTTTTCCTCAGGCATCGCTTGTGGTAGATGCCTTGCACAGTGGGGAGCCAACAGCCTATGATGCGCTCCGTTGACTTCACCACCCTCTGAAGGGCCTTGCGATCAGCAGCGGAGCAGCTGCCGTACCAGGCTGTAATGCAACCTGAAAGGATGCTTTCAATGGTGCACCTGTAGAAGTTTATTAAAATCCTGGCAGACATGCCAAACTTCTTGAGTCTCCTCAGGAAGTATAGGCGTTTTTGGGCAGTTTTTGTCGCCGAGCTTGTCTGACGGGACCATGTGAGGTCATCACTGATGAACACACCGAGGAACTTGAACTCTGAAACTCTCTCGACTTCAGCTCCATTGATGTGTATGGGGGCAGGACCCTCCCTCTGCCGCTTCCTAAAGTCCACTATCATTTCCTTAGTCTTGCTGATGTTGAGAGAGAGGTTGTTGCTCTGGCACCAGGTAGCCAAGGCATTTACCTCCTCTCTGTATGCGGTTTCATCATTGTTGGAGATGAGACCTAGGATGGTTGTGTCGTCAGCAAACTTTATGATGATGTTAGAACTGTGAGTGGCCACACAATCATATGTGAACAGGGCGTAAAAGAGGGGACTGAGTACGCAGCCCTGTGGGGCTCCGGTGCTCAGGGTCAGTGCGGAGGAGGTGAGGTTGCCCATTCTCACCATCTGGGGTCTGCTCGTTAGGAAGTCCATGATCCAGTTGCACAGGGAGGTGTTAAAACCCAGGGTTCTGAGCTTGGGATTGAGCTTAGCAGGAACAATAGTGTTGAATGCTGAGCTGTAGTCCACAAATAGCATCCTCACATATGTGTTCCCTTTTTCCAGATGGGAGAGGGCAGTGTGTGCCGTCAGTGCGATGGCATCGTCTGTAGATCTGTTGGGGCGGTATGCAAATTGTAGGGGGTCCAAGGTGTCAGGAAGGGCGGCGCAGATGTGGGTTCTGACCAGCCGCTCAAAGCACTTTATGATGATGGAGGTCAGTGCTACTGGGCGGTGGTCATTTAGGCAGGTGATGGTAGGTTTCTTTGGAACCGGGACAATGGTGGCCTGCTTGAAGCAGGAGGGAACTACAGACTGAGTTAGGGAGAAGTTGAATATGGTGGTGAATACCTCCGCTAGCTGGTCAGCGCATCCTCTTAGGACACGGCCTGGAATGCCATCTGGCCCTGGAGACTTCCGCGGGTTTACTCTTTTAAAAGCTCTCCTTACATCAGCCAGGTCCAGGGACAGAGTGCAGTCATCTCAGGATATGAGACTATAACTGGATAGAACTCACCCTAGGGAATGTTTTTAACATAGCATGTCTCACTGCACGGTCTATAGTATTTGCACTGTCATGTTTTCTTCATGCAAGGTCTCTTTCTGCTCTCCATGTGCTTGCCTGGTGCAATTCAGGTAAAATTCAAAAAAGTTATATTGGACCTGATTAGATAATTTACATATATAAAGGTGCTGGTAACTGGTTCTGTTGCATGAAATATATTTACAAATATTGCTAGACCATTAGGCTACATTGAAGACTTAGTAGAGTTATTTTAATAGCAAAAAACAACCTTTCAAAAAACAATAGGTACACACCTCCATTAGATAGTCACACCTCCATCAGGTATTCACACCTCCAATAGCACAGCAATCATGCATAATGGTGTCATGAGGGCCAGAAGTGTTAATGGCTGTTTCATTGGCTGGTGCACCTGGCTGAAGTGTCCTCAATAACTAACTGTGAATTGTCTTGCCAGAAAGGGTAGAGGAAAAACAAAACATTCCAATGCCAATTCTATTCCCATTTCTCTACTGAGTCTCTGGTGTTCCTAACTTGTTTTTGAATGGCTCGGCCATACAGCATCAAGTGCTCTGGGATTTACATCCTACTAAACAGTTATCCATAGTCCATGTTTTATCTCAAGCGATAGTTTAGTTTTTATAAAGCAGAATCTACATGTTAAATTATGTCTTACAGTGAAATGAATGGGAGAGTGACGAGGGTCCCTGATTTAGTGTTTCTTGGCCATACAGCATCAAGTGCCCTGGGATTTGAGACTATATTTGGATAGGGTACATCCTACTGAACAGTTATCCATAGTCCATGTTTTGGCTCAAGCGATAGTTTAGTTTTTATAAAGCAGAATCTACATGTTAAATTATGTCTTACAGTGAAATGAATGGGAGAGTGACGAGGGTCCCTAATTTAGTGTTTCTTGGCCATACAGCATCAAGTGCCCTGGGATTTGAGACTATATTTGGATAAAATACATCCTACTGAACAGTTATCCATAGTCCATGGTTTGGCTCAAGCGATAGTTTAGTTTTAACAGAGCAAAATCTGCATATGCAAGCATGGTATGTATAATGTAGGCACAACCATTTTTGTTATAACCTTTTTATTAAATATTTTATTTTTTCACATAAATCAATTTTTTTTACATGCTTTAAACATCGCAAAACTGGCCTTTGTATAGAGTTCACTAACTAATTGAAGTGTTATGCACTTTGATATGCATTGACCTTCGGGCTTTTATTTTGAATGTTTTCTCATTATACCGAGCTATATGACGTAATCTGAAGTGTCGCCAGCGTAAGATACTGTCGCTGAAAGAACACAAGTCAGCGGGCGCAGATGGAAGAATTTTTGCCGCAGCGCACCAGTATCTTCCTAGTCATCGCATCAGTTACCAAATGCCAGTCCAAAGACATCTATGATAACAGACTTTCGAGCGAATAACAGTAAACAGCAGAGGGCATTAGGCTTAATAGCCTATTATGGCGATTATTACAGAGTTGGAACCGTAAACACCGACTGCGGATAGGCTATTGCCTTTAGCCTAATCTGCCTGCGCGGACAGACGAAGAACTTGCGCAGGTCGGTGCCTGCATGTACTATCAAATTTCTTCTTTCTTATCCGCTATTTGCCAGGCAAATCCATTAGTATTTGCAGGGATACCTCTATTTATGTCCACACTGTCCATCTCTATCTGTAGTTCTGACCGAGTTCTGTCTATATATGTTATCCAGACGCCACACGCTAGCGCAAGGAGAGATGAGACAACTGCAGAAGGCAGGTAACTAGGCAACAGAAACACTGCACGCTTCATCGCAGGGAAAAATGGGGTACAAGGTAAGCGTCCGACTCCCCTCCACTGCATCCTTCATTGTTAACTTTTCAACCCCTTAGAATATATAGAATATTTCGGACTAGGCTGTTTGTGTATTGACACTAGAAAGGAAATAAGGAAAAAGAATAAATGTTCAGTGTTGAACGAAATAATTCTCTCCTATAATTATTAGATTAAAGGTTACATTATGTACTAGCTATTTGCATTGTAATAGAAGAAAACGTGCACAATATTCAGTAATGTTCAATAATAGTGGAATGACAGAAGTATACACCATACAGTATATTAGGTATATTTGGGAAATACAGAAGTTACTTACTGGCCTGTTATAAAATGGAAGAACAGCTCTGACACTATCTTCCATTATGATCTATCCTCAAATAATGATAAAATATATTACAACAACCCCTATTCCCAAAAGAATTGGGACAGTATGGAAAATGCTAATAAAAACAAAGATTGATTTAATTTATTTTGACTTGTATTTAAACAAAACACATATAAAGACAAGTTATTTGATGTTTCACCTAATGAACCGCATAGTTTTTCTAAGGTAAAAGTTAATTTTTAAATTGATGCATGCAACACATTCCAAAAAAGTTGTGACGGGGCAATTTAGGATGAATAGAGATGTGACAATTTGAAATAAGATGGTTATTTGAAACAGGTGAGGCAGTTGTATAATTATAGTAAATAAGGAGCTTCCAAAAAAGGCCTAGTCTGTTCATCAGCAAGAATGGGTCGAGGTTTGCCAATCTGTTAACAGATGCATCAGCGAATAATCCAACACGTTGAGGATGACATTCCCCTAAAACAAATTTGTAGGATTTTGGCCATTTCACTTTCCACAGTGCACAATATAATTAAACGAGTCAAGGAATCTGGTCAAATCTCGGTGCATAAAGGGCAAGCCAGGCCGAATTCTAAATGCTTGTGATCTCCGATCCCTCAGACGTCACTGTCATGCGTCTGTAATGGATCTCCTGACATGGGCTTGGGAGTACTTTGGTAAACCTTTGTCAGTCGACACCTTACGGCGCTGCATCCACAGATGAAAGGTAAGGCTTAAATATGCAAAGCAGAAGCCATACCTTGTGGTCTGATGAGCAGGGCTGGATTATGAACTGGGCAATCTATACAAGGGCCCCTTGGGTCCAACAAAACCAATACCAGGGCCTCTAACTACCAGTGTGTGTTAGATAATATTTCTATTTAATATGAAGTATTTAATATTACACAGCTCTGGAAAAAACTATGAGACCATTGCAAATGTTTGTTAAATCAACCCGATTGAAACAGCTAGAGGAATGGCTTTCTTTTATAGAGCTCCAATTTTGTGGAATGATCTGCCAACCCATGTGAGAGATGCAGACTCAGTCTCAACATTTAATTTTATGCTGAAAACTCATCTTTTAAGTAAGTTCAATTATATAGTGTAGTCTGGCCTAGTCTGTTTGACGAACCTCCTATGCCGGCTTGCCTGTTAGGCTCCCCTCTCCACTGGGATATCATTGCTCCAGCACCACTCCGGGGCAGAGTCGCTGGCCTGCTCAGGTTGCCCCATGATACACATGACCTTCTTCATGGTCGTAGTTGTCCATTTGGTGGTGTGGTCTTGGCAATGTGGATGGGTCTGAATCATGCCTGTTTGCTCCTGCATGAGGTTCTTTGTGCAGGATCACATCATCAGTGCCCCCCTGTCTCAGTCCCCAGATGTTATGCTGTTATAGTTTATGTGCCAGGGGACATTCTGTCCTCTCTCAGTCCCCGCTTAAGTTTCACTGATATGTAATGGGGACGAGAGACAATTTATATATTTATTTTTGGGGTCAGAGTTGTACCGAGGTAGTAGACCTAAGATATGCCCACTCTAATGTTTCTGATGTGTAGTATATCCTAGGAGAACCAAAAGCTTTGGAACACGCTTCAGGACCATGTGGTCTGCTGACTCCTTCCTGCCTCCATTCTGTGCCCACACTGCTGTGCTGGAGCCCATGTCACTGCTGTTGGTGATCACGTTTCTGCCTGGTGACTCCAGCCTGACATCTCCAGAGCATGTGCCGTTGTCCCTGCCCAAGACCACTGAATTATGTTGATGCTACACAAAGACTGTGGTCACAGCCCACCCTCTCCTGTGTACCCTCAGATTCCCTACCCGGTACAGTCAGAAGAGGACTGGCCACCCCCTTGAATCTGGCCATTCTCTAGGTTTTTCCCACCTACTAGGGAGTTTTTCCTACCCATTGTGAATCACATGATGTTGCTTGCTTTTGAGGGTTTTAGGCTGGGTATCTGTCAATGCACTGATGACTGTTGTTGTAAAAAGGGCTTTGTAAAATAAATTTGATTGATTGATCGAAAACCTCTGGAATGTGATCAAGAGGAAGACGGATGGTCACAAACCATCAAAGAAAGGTAGAGCATGCCAAGATGAATGAAAGCCAATTATTATTATTAAATTATTATTATACCATATATTGATTTCCGACCTCTTCCTAAGTTAACACATTAGTATTTTGTTTTTAAAAAATGAATATGAATATATTTTCTTACAACACTGCATCTTTTTTGTTATTTGGATTCAGAAGACCCTTGGCTAAAAGATTAATTCAATATGATATACTTTATTGTCTCTTTTAGGGAAAGTTGTTTTGGACTCCAGCTGACACACATCATGTGGAGTAAATAAAACCCATTATTTCATGTATGTTGTCATATAAAATTAAACATTTAAAAAAAGACTAAAATGTATGTTTATTGTTAGTTAATTATTGTAGAATGCTTGTCAACCTTGAAGAATCATCCTGTGATATCCACACAGGTCTTGAGAACCATTGTGCAATGTTAGGGGGACATACTGTGCACATAGGTCAATAAACACTATGTACATACTTTTATACCATTTCCCTATACGTTTTTAAAACCCAGCCACCTCCCCCACTCACATCCTGCTTCCTGTCTATAATGTTTTTAGTTAGCCAAAGTAAAGTTGCTGAAAACGACCCAACTTTGAGGCGCAGTATCTCCCGCTGTGGTTAACCTACATGGATTAGTTGCCAGCATGTACGGTTCGGGAGATGCTCTCAAGTGTCAATCGAACTTTGTGTGAGTTCGGGGAGGGCCTCCAAAGACTGTCGTATTCAGAGATGGGAAGTAACGAAGTACAAATACTTTGTTACTGTACTTAAGTAGAATTTTCAGATATTTTTACTTTACCATTTATTTTGTGCCCACTTTTTACTTTTACTCCTTACATTTTTAACACGAATATCGGTACTTTCTACTCCTTACATTTTACAAAATTGTCTCGTAACTTTAGTTTTAAATATTTTCAGTGAAGTTACCGTTAATAATTCTCTCGTCATCAATACCGAATTCAATCTAATTGGATGGAAATACACTTTGCATTTGACGCACCACTACAAGACGACTCGACAGATTCGGTGGCATTCATTCATGGCAAATCATTGCGGCTTGATCGTTGTAACGTTAGCATAGTATTATGTACGGTGACATGATTGAAAATGAAGAAAATGGAGATCCCAGAGATTTGACAAGCAGCCAGGCATTCCCAATCATCCTTGGCCCTATCTGAGGGAGATGTTTGACATAGTAGTCATGAAGAATGTCTCCTGGTGAATGTGCTGCAAATTTGAGGTATACATTTGAACACTTTGCGGTCTCTCTCTTCCTGCCCATCCCAGACACACACACACACAGTTTTTCACTCACTCACTGTCCTACAAGCAATAACATTATGACAAGTTCAACATCACAAAAGGTGTGTACCGGTACCTAAATTTGTCCTATACAAAAATTAGATTATGACACGTTACACTGTACAGAAGGTCTGAATACACTAGTTGCTCCCAAGTTCTTTAAGGGGTTCAGGACAAATCCATGCACATCTACAGATTTGAGGGCATACATCACTTGCCATTTTTCTTTTGCTGGATGTCTATTTGCAATTTAATAAATATTTTTTTAATGCAATGCACACTGAATTTGTAATTTCTCCAACTTTTATAGTTCAATTGTAAAAATTGTGATCCTGACATTGCATTTATTAATATTAACACTCCATGTTCAAAGATTTACTAGATGTAATTTCTAATACACTGCTGCCATCCCTTAGTTTTAACTCTAAAAGTATGGGGAACTTGAGCACACACATATTTGAGCCCACACACAGGCATGCTGACAGGAATTCCCAGGCCCGGGACACAACTCCACATTTAGGGCCGCCCAGTAAAAGAAATAGGACTATGCAAAATCTAAATTTGGGACCTCCTCAGGACTGGGCCTGGGACAACAATCCCAGTTGTCCCACCCTTTTAGCGTCCCTGCACACACACATACATGTAGATTCCTTCAAATGTTAAGGGGAAAATTGAAAAAGAGAAACTTTATCTGTGAATTCTCATGGAATCACAATTTAATTAATAACTTGCTACTCAGTCAGAATCTTATTAACCTGGAGTCCCAGTGTCTGTCACAATAATCATATATGCAATGTTTTAGGCCTACTGGCAGACATCTAGTTAAAATGTAGGTAATGGCACATAAGAGCCTTTTTTACATGTCCATGGAAGTTTCTCAGCTTGCACTCTAGTAACATTTGTGTGGTCCAGGTAGCTTTGCATAAAAAATGGTTGTCATTCGCAAGGCTACTTTTACTTTTATACTTTAAGTAAATTGCCAAGCCTGTACTTTGTTACTTTTACTTGAGTAATGAATTTAAATCAGTACTTCTACTTTTACCAGAGTATTTTTTAACACAAGTATTAGTACTTTTACTTGAGTAAGGGAAGTGAGTACTTTTGCCATCTCTCATCTTTCAAATGCCACAGCATCTTCTAATCACTACATCCAGCAGGATAACTCACCCTGTCACAAAGTCGACATCATCTCAAACTGGTTTCTTTAATATAACAATGAATTCACTGTACTCAAATGGCTTCCACAGACGCCAAATCTCAATCCAATTGAGCACCTTTGGGATGATGTGAAATGGAAGATTCGCATCATGGATATGAAGCCATCAAATTCTGCAGCAAATGCGGGATTCATTAATGTCAATATGGACCAAAATCTCTGAGAAATGTTGCCAGCACCTTGTTGAATCTATGCCACAAACAATTAGGCAGTTCTGAAGGCAAAAGGGAGGTTGACACATTACTAGCAAGGTGTACCTAATAAAGTGGCCGGTGAGTGTATATAATACATTTTACCCTTTTGAACAACTAGCTGATAATTACTTTCCTATTTTAAGGTTTTGGTTAAGTTTAGGTTATGGTTAGGTTAAGGATAGGTTTAAGATTAGGTAAGGGTTTAGGTTAGGTAAGGGTTAAGGCTAGTTTAAGGATAGGTTTAAGGTTAGGTAAGGTTTAAGGTTATGGTTAAGTTTAGGTAAGGGTTAAAGTTATAGTTCTTTTTACAGGACTGTGTCTACAGCTTTGACATTTACAGTAGGACTGAAGAACAATGGGCAGATTTGCTTTAACCTGGGTTTAGTTGCTTAAACATCTGCCTGTGTAAATGTGCAAATTCGTTATGGGAGCGAAAAGAACACGGGCGAAAATGGGCAAGGACAAGTTTCGAATCAGGAGGAAGTGTCAACATGTACGGTGGTCGGACCGTAGCTCTGATAGTAAATCTTCAAGACAGTAAGGGGGATGGTGGTGTCAATTTTCATAGATTTTTGTAATTTGTTCAAGTTGTTGCCAGCTGAGAACTGAAAGGAATGGTGGTCGAGGAAGAATGAGCTTTTGGAGTTGTTGGCAGCTGAGAAATGCAAGGAATATTGGTCGAGGAGGTATGAGCTTTTGTAGTGACCAGAAAGATGCACCTCCTTGAGTGCAGGCTGCGAGCGATGATGCTATGGTGACTAGTGTGTTTAGGTACCACAGGGTTTTGCGTATTATGGACTTGTAGATGAGTTGATACTAGTGAGTTTGGCGCTGAGTGTATAATGAGGGCCGGCCTACTAGTGCATAGAGAGAGTTAACAGTGGTGGGTGTTATATGGGGCGTTTGTGAAAAAATCGATGGTGCTACGGTAGACTACATCTAAATGTCTCTGGAGGTTGTTCTGTAAATGAAATCACTGAAGTCAAGGACCGGTAGGATGGTCATTATCACCTGGGCATGTTTGGCAAGAAGAGTGAAGGACGCCTAGTTATGGAATAGGAAGCCAATCCTAGATTTAAATTTGGATTGGAGATGGATAATGTGGATTTGGAAGAAGAGGAACACTATAACCAGACTCCTATGTATTTTCAGGGGTAAAACTTGTCACCTTTCGCTGTTTTTATGTCAGAATATGTAATCCACGTGAATTGTATATAGATTTGCAATAAAAATGTTTTTGGGGGGGTCATCTGCGAGTAGCCATAACACATTTTCTGTTTTGTGAATCTACTTTACACTGTGGAGATGTATTTTTCCATTTGGCCACCTGCCACACATGATGCGCAAGCTACAACTATTTCCTATCTGCTCTAGTGCCCTTTTGGTTAAACTGTGCCACTGCTGGATAGACTGTCTCATGTCACAACCTCAAAATAACTTTTAGTTGCTTCAGGCAGTAGGGGTATGCAATACTGCAACATTCGGGTTTGATCCGATGCCAAGTAATACAGGGCCAGAATCGCAGACATCGATACTGATATCTTTTGTTATTAAAAGCGGCTTACATACTTTAATGTAGGGTAGTGTAGTGTGTCATGATTTATGAGGTGAATGCATCATCAATAGGCTAAATCTGAATACATTTTCATGATTACTAATTTATTTGCAATAATTTTAAGTTCAGTGGTAGAATTTCGACCTGACAGCTGTGGGATTTGTGAAAAGTGCTATTTATGCCTATGTGCAGGGATGGGCAAAGATATATAAAATATTTTAAAATAAGACACCAAATACCTTAATTTAAAGTGTACCAAAATAAAATACAAAAGCCACACAATATATCAAAATAAACTACTGCAGTTTTGTATTTTAAAAATACAAAAAAACTTTTACAGATGAGCATGAAATCACCTCACAAACCTTCCATCGGCCTATTTGAACTATCCCTACACCCAGTGACGTCGATAGGGCTACTAAATCGTTTTATAGCCCCCCCCCCAAAATTAATGTAAATGATTAAGTTGATTGACGTTTGAGAGTGTTTATCTCCTGAACTGTTGGAAAGATGAGATTCTGCTGCGAATAATGAGTGATAGATTGTCTATGTGTGTTCATTGGAGCCGGAGATATTGCGTCTGAAATTAATTTTTCTTAAATTAAAATAGTGAGAAATAACATTTTGACATTCAATCAATCAAATTTATTCATAAAGCCCTTTTTACAACAGCAGTTGTCACAAAGTGCTTTGACAGACACCAGCCCGAGACCCCCAAAACAAGCAACACAAGTGATGCACAGTGGCTAGGAAAGACTCCCTAGTAGGAGGGACCTGGGAAGAAACCTAGAGAGAAGCCAGACTCATGGGGGTGGCCAGTCCCCTTCTGGCTGTACCGGGTGAGGAATCTGAAGGTACACAGCCCATTGTAATGAGGTCACTATGTTTATCAGTGTTCAATTATTGTCCAGCAATGAAGATATGATGGGTGGACTGTGACCATAGTCTTTATGTAGCATCAATACAGTTTGGTGGTCTTGCGAAGGAAGACCGTGAAGCCGCCTGGAGATGAAAGCTGGCATCATCAGGTGGAAACGGGATCATCAACCACAGTGACATGGGATCCAGCACAGCAGCGGGCCGGGCACAGGAAGGAGTCATCAAGCCACATGGTCCTGTTCCTAGGGTCCTCCTAGGATGAACATGACATCAGGAACATTAGAGTGGGCATGCACTGACCTGTTCATATGTTTCCCAAACATTGTCACACTGGTTCATGAGCCCTGAGGGCATGCCAATATGGATTTTACAACCTTTGTCACATCCAGCCCAGGGAGGGCTGGAATGGAGATATGAACTGAGGAATGGACTCATACAATTTATATGGATGTTTATGTTTATTTGCGGGTAAATTGTAGTGGGGTTGTTCTATTAATGATGTATGGGTTTTGTGTAGTTAAGTGTGCTCCACTCCCTGTTCTACTGTTGCCTGATTGGGGTTGATTGAGAGACCGGTCTAATTAGCAATAGTTTTCAGCCGGTCTCCTTTCAACCCTGTGTAATGCTTAGTAGAGCAGAGAGTGGCGCGGTTCATTATTACATTGTCATGGTGGGTGGAGGCTATCCACGGGAGCTGCATTTAGTATAGAAGGTTGTGACAAGTGAGGCCCTTAAGTTTGGAAGTTAATGCATATGCTTTCTACTTGTGTTTAGCTGTCATTGTCCATGCCACTGTAAAGAGCACATAAGCTAGATAAGTATATCCGTAGTGCCTCGCTTTCGGCATACCCAGCAACTGTATTACTTGTATGTCTTCCGGATTGTCTATGAATAAATGAGAAACAACCATTTACATCAAACATCTATCTACCTTCTGTCTCCTTCCCTCTACAACACCCACATGTGACAACCTTATTCTTCATGGTTTGTGTGCATTTACCCATAATAGACATACAGGTCCTTCTCAAGAAATTAGCATATTGTGATAAAGTTCATTATTTTCCATAATTAGATTCATTGCACACCAACTGAAATATTTCAGGTCATTTATTGTTTTAATACTGATGATTTTGGTATACAACTCATGAAAACCCAAAATTCCCATCTCAAAGAATTAGAATATTTCATCTGACCAATAAAAGAAGTGTTTGTAATACAAAAAAGTCAACCTTCAAATAATTATGTTCAGTTATGCACTCAATACTTGGTCGGGAATCCTTTTGCAGAAATGACTGCTTCAATGCGGCGTGGCATGGAGGCAATCAGCCTGTGGCACTGCTGAGGTGTGATGGAGGCCCAGGATGCTTCGATAGCGGCCTTAAGCTCATCCAGAGTGTTGGGTCTTGCGTCTCT
>JACXGM010033304.1:0-12378 GCA_016801145.1 Umbra pygmaea
ATAAATGATCATTATTAGGTCAGAGAGTTAGGTTAGGAAATATCCAACCACGTCTATTCCATAAATCCTCTATAGGCATTTATTAAGCATTTCTCAGTTCTTAACCCAAACTATTGCAAAAGGGAAAAGGAAATATATCATTTATTAATGTATTAATTCATTGTGCATATTAATTGGTATCCTTTTACTCCCGACTACAGTACCTACCTGGCTTGACGTACCTAGACACTGCTAAAGGGGTAGGTCCTATAGTAGAGAAGCTGCCATTCCACCTGCAGGAGAAGTGGACATCATTAGGGTCAAAGTACAAGGAAGAACATTCAGTTGCATTTCCTCCCTTCTCATTCTTTTCTCTGTTCATACGACAAGAGGCCAAGGCTAGGAATGACCCTAGCTTCAACACAACTCTCACCACAGCCATTCCCAAGAAGGAGAGGTGGTCAGGAAGCACCAACATAAGAACCCCTGTCTCAGTTAACAAAACATACAAGTCATCAGTAGCACCAACACATACAGAACAGTGGCTGTGTGATCTGAAAAAACAGTGTCCCATACATAGAAGACCTCATCCTCTTAAGAATTGCAAAAGCTTTAGAAACATGCTCCTTGATGAGAGGAAGAAGTATCTTAAAGAGAATACCATTTGCTTCCGCTGTTGTGCCTCTACCTCCCACCAGGCCAAGAACTGCGAGGTCGTTATCAAATGTGCGGAGTGCGACAGCGACCGTCACTTGTCTGCCCTTCGTCCAGGTCCAGCTCCTCAGATGGCAAACCCCCTTGCTACCGCCAAAGACCATGGCGGGGAGGAAGAACACACACCCCCAAGTACATCAGGCTCAGACTTTATGCCTTTGTGCACAAACGTTTGCGGAGATGGCTTCAGCGGTAAGTCATGTTCGAAGACATGTCTTGTACAAGTTTATCCTGTCAGCCGTCGCCAAGAGAGCAAGAAGATTAATGTGATCTTGGATGACCAAAGCAATGTTTCACTAGCCAGAACAGAGTTCTTTGAGATGTTTGGCATTGAGGCAATTACAGTCCCATACACTTTGAGAACATGTGCAGGGATTGTTGATACTACAGGTAGAAGAGCACATGGCTTCATTTTGGAAACAGTCGATGGGAAGACAAGCATCCCTCTGCCTACTCTGATAGAGTGCAACCAAGTGCCCAACAATAGAATGGAAATTCCAACACCAGATGCTGCTTATCATCACAGTCACTTGAGTACAATCGCCAAAGAGATACCTCCTCTTGACCCAAATGCAGCCATCCTACTTCTACTGGGAAAATACATCCTTCGGGTCCACAAAGTGCGGAAGCAGTTCAATGGCTCTCATGATGCACCCTACACACAAAAGTTGGATCTTGGTTGGGTCATCATAGGCGATGTCTGCCTCGGTGGCGCACATAAGCCCAAAGAAGCAAGTGCTCTAAAAACTTGCTTCTTGGAGAATGGACGCCCAAGCCATCTCATACCATGTAAGAGCCTTGTCAGAGTCAAAGAAAACATCAGCCTCAGAAGCCACCAAAAGAACACTTCAATAACACCTTACATGTCAAACTCAATGGTGCAGCCCAAAGAAGAAAGCCTTGGGGAGACAGTTTTTCATGAGACCAAGAATGACAATCAGCTAGCACCATCCATCGAGGACACCAAGTTCTTGGAGATGATGGAAAGAGAATTCCACAAAGATGATAGTAACCATTGGGTGGCTCCTCTGCCATTTCGTAAGCCAAGAAGATTCCTCCCGAACAATAGGGAGTGTGCCCACCAACGACTCCTTTCACTCCGTCGTACTCTTGAAAAGAAACCGAATATGAGACAACATTTTGAAGAGTTCATGCAAAAGGTTCTTGATAACAACAATGCAGAGCTTGCCCCACCCCTCAAAATGGACCAAGAATGCTGGTACCTTCCTATCTTTGGGGTGTATCATCCCCAAAAGCCCAACCAGATACGTGTAGTGTTTGACTCAAGTGCCAAGTATGGCGGGGTGTCCTTAAATGACGTGCTGCTTTCTGGGCCTGACCTCAACAACAGCCTCATAGGAGTCTTGCTCAGGTTCAGAAAAGAGCCTGTTGCAATCACAGCGGACATACAGCAAATGTTTTACTCCTTTGTTGTTCAAGAAGATCACAGAGACTACTTGCGCTTCTTGTGGTACTGCGACAACAACCTTGACAAAGAAGTAGTTGATTATCGCATGAGAGTGCATGTATTTGGGAACAGTCCCTCCCCAGCAATCGCTATTTTTGGACTGAGGAAGGCAGCAAGTGAAGAGGAGAAAGACTTCGGCAGTGATGTCCAGCACTTCATAGCAAGGGATTTCTACGTTGATGACGCCCTCAAGTCCTTCCCCACAGAAGCTGAGGCCATTGACATCCTACAAAGAACACAGAACATGCTGGCCTGCTCCAATGTGAAGCTACATAAAATAGCCTCAAACAAAGTTCAGGTCTTGCATGCCTTCCCTGCAGAGGATCGAGCAAAAGACATTAAAGATCTCAACCTCTCTGTTGATGACTTGCCTGTCCAAAGAAGTCTTGGAGTGAGTTGGAATATGATGTCAGATACATTCACATTCCAAGTTCCAGAAACTGAGAAACCTTTCACATGGCGTGGGGTTCTCTCAACAGTCAATAGCTTGTTTGACCCTCTTGGTTTTCTTACTCCAGTGACTATTCGAGGAAGACTTATTCTGGGGGAGCTATCTTCTCAAGATATGCATTGGGACACTCCCCTCCCAGACGACAAGTATAAAGAATGGAGAAGATGGCAAGGCTCACTGCAGGAACTTAAAAAGTTGAACATTCCGCGCACATATGCGTCACTCTCCATCTCAAAAGCAAAAAGCAAAGAGCTCTGCATCTTCTCAGATGTTTCAGTGAAAGCCATAGCCACTGTTGCATACCTTAGGGTGACAGAAGATGATGGACACAGTGAGATAGGTTTCATCTTTGGTAAGGCCAAGCTTGCTCCTCTACCTGAGCTTACCGTTCCAAGATTGGAACTCTGCGCTACAGTGTTAGCTGTGGAAATAGCTGAGCTCAGAGTAGAAGAAATAGACCTGACACTGGACAGAGCCATTTTTTATACTGACAGCAAGGTGGTCTTAGGTTATATTCATAATCAAACACGACGGTTCTATGTGTATGTCAATAACCGTGTACAACGCATCAGACAGGCTACTGAGCCAGAACAATGGAGATATTGTCCGACAGATCAAAACCCAGCAGATCATGGCTCACGGTCAGTGCCAGCTAGCTGTATTGTCAACACAAACTGGCTGTCTGGACCATCCTTCCTTCTTGAACCAGAGAAGTCGGCACCAGAAGACCAAGAATCTTCATTTGAACTTGTTGAACCAGAGTCAGATGCTGAGCTGCGTCCCAATGTGACTTCTTGCTCTACTAAAATCTCAGAGAAATGCCTAGGCACAAGGCGCTTTGAGCGTTTCTCTTCCTGGAATTCCCTAACAAGGGCAATAGGATGTTTGCTTCACATTGCTCAAGGTTTTACCAAAAGGTCCAACCAGACTAATTGTACAGGCTGGCATACCTGCAAGAAAGGTATTACCAATATGGAGGTGACGAGAGCAGAACATGCAACAATAAAGACTGTACAGTATGAAACTTACCCAGATGAAATTCAGTGCATCCAGCTTAAGCAAAATCTTCCTCCGAAAAGTCCAATTCTAAAGCTACATCCTGTCATTGATGAAGAAGGTTTACTGCGCATTGGAGGATGCCTTACCCAGTGTACGCTTCCGGCAGAAGAGATTCACCCTCTCATTATCCCAGGTCAGCATCATGTTGCAAAGCTGCTCGTTCGACACCACCATGAAAAAGTAAAACATCAAGTAAGACACTTTACTGAGGGCACTATAAGAGCAAGTGGTCTGTGGATAGTAGGTGCCAAGAAATGTATTAACAGCCTCATTCATAAGTGCATCACATGCAGGAAACTGCGCGGGAAGCTGGAACAACAATTAATGGCTGACTTACCTGCTGAGCGCCTTCAAATGGGACCCCCCTTTTCTTACGTAGGGCTGGATGTCTTCGGTCCATGGGAGGTCCTTACCTGCCGTACTAGGGGCATTAATGTCAACAGTAAGAGATGGGCTGTGTTATTCACTTGCATGTCCACATGGGCAGTCCACATAGAGGTTATTAAGTCTATGAGCTCATCAAGCTTCATCAACGCACTCCGCAGGTTCTTCTCTATAAGAGGTGCGGCCAAGCAACTGAGATCGGACTGTGGGACAAATTTCATTGGAGCATCCAAAGAATTGAAGATTGATTCCCCTGCTCCTGGCGAAAGTACTGTGCAGGACTTCCTCTTGTCTCAAAAATGCTCTTGGGTTTTCAATCCCCCACATGCATCGAACATGGGAGGCGTCTGGGAGCGCATGATTGGGGTTGCAAGGCGTATTCTGGACTCTATGCTGCTACAGGTTGCAAATTCTAAGCTCACTCATGATGTCTTGATTACCCTCTTGGCTGAAGTCACTGCTATAATCAATGCAAGACCATTGATTCCCATTTCTTCTGACCCAGAAACACCCCTCATCTTAACTCCGTCAATGCTTTTAACCCAGAAAACTGGCATGCCTCCAGTTCCTCCTGGAGAGTTCTCAAGAGCGGACTTACTAAAACATCAATGGAAAAGGGTTCAGTTCTTGGCGGAAACTTTTTGGACAAGGTGGCTTAAAGAGTACCTCAACACACTCCAGAGTAGACAAAAATGGAATCGCAAGAGGCCAAACCTGAAGGAAGGAGATGTTATTCTCATGAAGGACAAGCAAGTAAAGAGGAATGACTGGCCAATGGGGATCATTGTGAAAACTCATCCAAGCAAAGATAGAGTTGTAAGGAAAGTGGAGGTGAAAGTGACCCGCAATCAAACCTCAATGACCTTCTTTAGACCTACCTCAGAGCTTGTTCTTCTTTTATCATCTTACGATTAAACTATGTAATTCATTTAGTATGGGTGGCATCTTCGACGTTGCCAGGCGGGGAGTGTGTTGGACTGCATATATGATTTGTCCCCATCTACTGGTGAATATTGGTTTTGCAGTATTAAAGTGACTTCCTGTTGATAGGTCACAGAACACTTAACCAGGAAGTATTGTGTGCTGGTTTTGCTCTGAATAGTTGTACATGTGCTCGGGCCAGGTGAATCGGTGTTCATCCTTCATGTATAACCCTTATCGTGGCATTATCAGTAAGACAATCATTTAATATATGTTATATCTTTAGTTATAAGTTGGTATTTTGAGAGTAATGCAATGATTTACTACTTTGTTGGTATTTGTTGTAGTATGCTAGTCGTCTGCATGGAAATTGATTAGTGACAGCTAAATTCTTATATTTTTGGTGTTTGCTGTGTACAGCTACATTACATCATTTGTTTCTGTAAAGTAACGCCATATTATTGGTATTTTTGTTGTATATTGATACAGTGTATTTATTATTTTACAGTTTCACACTTGTCTACATTAAACCCCGCTAAAAGACAACACCTGCCTGTTCCTTGGAGGACTTTGATGTAGAGGAGAGTTTAGCTGACTGTTTAGTTTGATACACACTCACTGGGAGTACATTAAATGAGGACAGTACACATACCTATGTGAATCAAAATAACACCAACATTGACTCATGTACACAATATGGTCCAGCTGCGACCTATAGCCACTCACGCCACGCCCCCGCTCACACCACGCGCCCCGCTCATGCCACGCCCCTTGGCTAACCTTGCTAGCTAGTATGTACTGTAGTAGCACGACATAATGATTACATCTAATTGGTTGTCTAAATACATCCATCGTTTATTTAGATAAGCATGTAAATGATAAGGAACAACGAAAACATAATGTTTGACGTTAGTGAATATGTTTAAACAATGAATCTGTGAATTCATGAGTTCGCCACGTAATATACCATTGGATGTATTAAACGAATGAAGCTCATGAATGCGCAGTGAAGTTACCGGTTGCTACGACAACACCAACAAACTTGCTAGTGCGCATGTCCATCTACAACCATCGTATATTTTAGAAGATGTAAACGATAAGGAACTACAAAAACACAATGTTGAACATTAGTGAATATTTTTAGACATTGAAATGGCGAGTTCATGACTTCGCCAAGTATACCATTGGATGTATTAAGAGAACGAACTATACTTGTGCTTAAGAACGCGCAGTGTTGCTACCAGTTGCAAAAACAAACTGTCGCCGTTCACTCCACGCCGTTTATTGTCTAAAGTATTCACTAACGTTAAACAAAAAACATTGGATGTATTTAGACAACCATGGAGACGTAATCATTATGTTGTGCTACCACAGTAGTGACATACTAGCTCGCGCTAGCTACTAAGCTAGTCATGGGGCTTGGCGTGAGCGGGGGCGTGGCGTGATCGGCTACAGGCCGCAGCTAGACCCTTCTCCATGTACACCCCAAACACTCATACCTATGTGAATCAAAATAACACCAACATTGACTCATGTACACCTCCAAACACTCATACCCATGTGAATCAAAATAACACCAACATTGACTCATGTACACCCCAAACACTCATACCTATGTGAATCAAAATAACACCAGCATTGACTCATGTACACCTCCAAACACTCATACCTATGTGAATCAAAATAACACCAACATTGACTCAAGCTTTGTTGAATCTGAAAGGCATTTGATTCCATTAGCTTCATAAACTCCTTGAAAGAGCTTTTGTGGGAAGGAGATTCAGGGTGACTTCATTGTATATAAGCAGTACATGTTGAATTATAATTTAAACAAACAAACCACTTCACTCAGGGTCAGGGAGTTAGAAAAGTGTAATAACTTTACACCGTTCAGGCGTAACATGTTGAATTATAATTCAAACAAACACACCTATCTTTGCTTCCTCCTCCCCTCCAGTATTTGGTGTCTCCAGCTTTCTGAGGCCACCTGCTTGAACACATCTTTCTGGGAACCCAGAGCTACACAATCCAACGCAACCCAGCACCTCTACACATCTGGGGGGTATTGCACAAAAGTAGATTAAAGAAATCCAGGATAACTGAAAAAGTGCAGCTTGACTTAGTGTGATCCGCTCATCGCGGCTTAATCGGTTGCACGTTTGCTTAGCCAGGATGAAAAGGTAAAGCTATGTCAAGCCAGATGTAGATACTCTGGATAAGTGCACGTTTACGGCTTTCTTAAATAGACCACGGTATCGATCACTGATTTACTGATGCAGAAGACGCGTGCCGCATTAGTTACGAGGAGGTGAAGCAAAGAATATGCAATAAATAAGATAATTTAAAATATTTACTTACTAGCCACTCCACAATTTTACAAAATTGTACATTCTGTTTTATTTGCTGTTAATATGCTTGTTTTATGAGTAGGTTTTATGAGTAGGATTTATTGCTGTATCTCTATGTGCTAAGTGTGCTGGTTGTACTGTAAATTGTCTTTGAGTAGCCTACCATGTAAAGCAAGAAATAAATGAAATGTATTACTATTTAGCCTACTTTTCCTTAAAAGTGAGCAGAGGGAGTTAATGTTCCTTGAGAATATGTTTTACAACCATATGGACAAATCTCTATAAACTATGTCTAATCCTAAATATCTAGCTAATTAATGTTCATACAGAACAATTATGACTGGGCAAAAAATAACCTGGCAACAAGTCAAGTTCAAAAACATTTTGGAGGCTGGTAAGTCCCTTAAGTCTTAACAGTGTGAAAATTGTATGTAGAAATCAACAGGGCTGCCAACTCTCATGCATTTGATTGGTTCCACAACGTGTGAAACCAATCAAATGCGTGTGTCTCACGCCCAATGCGTGAGAGTTGGCATGGCTGGAAATTACTTACAAGATGCCTGCTCACATATTTTATCTAAACTGATTTTAGCAGTTAGGACGAAGGCTCATTTGTCTGGCACCGGGGGGCACCAGCTCCAGACTTCACCCCCAGTGAGGAAATGGCCCTTTTTGTAAACCACGAAGAAACTGCCCTCTTCATACAGGGTACAATTTCCAGTACTGCACATGAAACACAATAAACCATATGGGCATATGTGGACTACCTGACCTTGTTTTGCCTTGCAAAATCTCCTGCCTGTCCCACTTAATCTCTGGTGCCAGTGCAGGACCCCTTCCCTTCCTCAGACAGGCAATATTAAGACATTGCAGGCTACAGTGATGTCACAGGCCCAGTCTGGGGGGACCCTCAGGTGGTGGAGACACTGAAAACATGCCTTGAGAAGGCCCAATGCCATCTCAGGTCAGGCCGTTGATCTTATATGGGCAAGATTTTATCCTTGGTGTCTGAGGGTCTGCAAGGGGAGTGAGAAGGTACATCTCACAGGCATAACCCTTGTCTCCCAGCAGAACGCAAGTAAAACCTTTGACATACTTGTGTGTATCAGTGAAATGTGTGTGGCCTACCTTGTGATAGATGCTATGAAATTGTACTGGACCTAAACACTCAGGAGTCATGGACAGACCCAGGCCACTTTGCCTGGTAACACTTTATTTTGAGAGTCCAAAAAGTGTATCTGTAGATGCTCTACAGATTATCTGCAGACGATCAACAACATTTTAACAAACTATCTACTAACCCTAACCCCAATCCTAACCTTAACCCTTCCCCTAGGGTTAAGTCTAACCTTAACCATTACCCTAAAACATATTCTAAACTTACCCCTACCCTTAAACTACACAATTAGTTGCTTATCAACAAATAGTTTGTTAATAGTTTGTTGATAGTCATATCATCAACAAACTATCTGTCGAGCACCTACAGATGGAATTTTGGACTCTCCAAATAAAGTGTAACCCTTTGCCTCTACATTACTATTGTCACAGATCCGACCCAATGCGGTGTTGCCTATTCAGTATACATTTAATGCACACATTTTGGCTAGTTGACAGTAACTAAATCATTTTTACCTGAACATTGATATTGTGGAAAGGTTTTCTATTGACATAATCTCCCTCATGGGCCCCTGAGGGGCGTTTAATGTGGATCTGTGTGCAGTCTAAGCGCACCAATGACATTAGGGAATGCTGTAAAACAGAATAGTCTGAGTATCCTGTGACTGTTCTAACGTAACGCTTTTTTTGGTATCTGTAATTCATGTTACCTGCAATCTTTTAGAAATCCTCTTTGATGAGGCACATTCTTCTGTGGCCAGGGAAGGTGATAAAGATGTGTGCCAAGGACTTCAGTGCCAAACACACCTCTGACAGTACGGCAAATAGTGCCTTTGTTCAGTAATTCGCCATCTCCCATGGCATATAAGTACATACCACTTGCTAAAAAGTGCAGTGACACACAAACCATCTGTGGGATGGTGAAAAATGGCTTTGCCAGGTATCTTGGGACCCAGCAGTCTGCACAAATAACGGATTCCATGTCGAGAAATTCTATAGGGTGAATTCAGGTAGAGTGGGACACAGAGGCGTCATCCCCATTGAAAGTGAGGGGGCACCGGCCCCCTCAGGTTTTTGAGCCAACTGGATTTTCCTTTTAATATCTATATTTGTGGGGACATGTTTTCGTGTGCTGTGCACACTGTGCCCCCTTAAAAAAATAGGTTCATGACGCCTCCGGTGGGACATCAGGTTGAGTGGGACACTTAAGCTTTTGGGTACTGCAAAGGGTTAATTTTGTAAGCCAATCACAACAATTGTTACTGTGTTGTAGCTGAATGTCTATTGGACATGAAAGAAAGGTTGTGATTGGTGTGACATCACAGATGTTGTCCGGTTGTTATTTTTCCAATTGCTTGAGTCCTGGGACCCCACGGTAAGCCACCCGGCAAGTGTAAATCTATTTTAGAATAATAAAGGTTGATAATTCTGTCACTTATGATGTAACAATAAAACATTTGCTTTTATATACATTTATACTGTCTGTGTATTAGAGAATAATAACAATGAGCATCTAACTGTATAAAATATTTGTGAAAATTATATTCACTCTATTCCATCCATCCATCCATTTTCATCCGCTTATCTGTGATCGGGTCGCGGGGGCAGCAGCTCCAGCAGGGGACCCCAAACGTCCCTTTCCTGACAGTGGTAGGTTGTGGGATAGTTTTAGGGCTGACATAGTGCATTGAGGAAACATCAGAAACCATCCCCCATGCCTCCACCCTCACAACTGGGCCAGCCCCCCATGCCTCAACCCTCACAACTGGGCCAGCCCCCCATGCCTCCACCCTCACAACTGGGCCAGCCCCCCATGCCTCCACCCTCACAACTGGGCCAGCCCCCCATGCCTCCACCCTCACAACTGGGCCAGCCCCCCATGCCTCCACCCTCATAACTGGGCCACCCTCTCTACCCAGCACTTCAACAGCTGAGTGGGCTTCCATTGTAAGGTTCTCAGACCTTATTGAATTACCTACAGAAGAGAGGGGAAAGAAGAGGATAATGGTGAGGGCACCCAGCTACAACCTAACAAGCCAGGAACACTTCAACATTGTACAGGCCAAAGCAGACAAAAAGAAACCAAAAACAACCAAAGTGCGTAAGCCTGCTGGTTTTTGTCCCCAAAAAACCTTTATGGGAAGTGACCTCTGTATTGGTTGCAAGGGGGTCTATGGGGATGCGAGCAACCCAAAGGACAATGAGGAATGGATGGCTTGCTGCCACTGCCAACGGTGGAGTCCTGCGAAAAGCACAATGGACTTATGGATACGATGACTTCCTCTGTCTTGGATGTGTTCACTGAAGTTTCTAAAATGTGGTAAAAGGATGTAGGCTTAATGAAAGTTCCATTAATTGAATGTAGAGGGAAGTTTACAATGTTACATTTTTTGCATTCCTTCCAAGTATTAATTAATTGAAGGTCCCGTTGTTGGTCCCTGAGCTGTGCGCCATAGAGGATGGTCGCATGGACAATGGCTCTGCTCACTCTATGTGGGTTTTGGCTTATTACTGTTTTGTCAGTTTTTATTTCGGGATTGGAAAGCTTATTTGACAGAAGAGTAATATTGGTCTAATGTTCTACATTGCAAAAATATTACCATGCATTCATAACCTCGTGATTCAATGAGAGTGAGTCCAAAACATCGGAAAGTAGGCTAAGTCTTGTGACATTTCTTTATTTACATTTTGTAAAAAGAAAAATCAATAGATAATCGCCGTTATAACAGCAATCCACCATGGAACAAGCGCGCCTGCTCTTAAAGGGAATGTGAGATGACGATCTGATTGGTTTATTGCACGTTACGCTCAAACCACACCTATGACTAATGAAGCTACTTTAGACCTACCCATTTTAGATATGCGTCGGGCGCAAGAATCAATTATCCCGCCGGTAAAATAGCAACAGCGCCCGGGACCCTCCCACAATGTAACTTGCGTTTCGCGTTTGATACTTGCGTTTCAGATCGTTAAAATAGGGCCCAAAGTCTTAAACAGGAAAAAAAGTTTTTTCGATCAGTCCAAAAATGAGCAATCCATTACTACTCTCCAAGACTGCTTTGAAACCACAGACTGGGAGATGTTCCGTGTTGTAGCGGGTGACAACATTGATGAATACACTAACTCTGTCTCAGCATTCATCACCAAGTGCAAAGATGATGTCGTTCCACGGGTCAATGTTAAGACCTTCCCCAACCAAAAGCCCTGGGTTAACAGAAATGTCTGTGCCAAGCTTGTAGCACGGTCCTCTGCCTATAACTTTGGGGACCTGGAGGCTCTGAGGAGGGCCAGATATGACCTACGAGAGATGCTATCAGAGATGCTAAAAGAGACTACAGGGACAAATTGGACTCCAATTACAACAGCTCCGACCCCAGACGCATGTGGTGTGGACTACGGCAGATAACGGAGTACAAAGGAAGGAAGAGCTGTGACACCCACCCCCCCGCCTCACTCCCTGACGAGCTCAACACCTTCTTAGCACGGTTTGAGGTGGCCAACATCACTCCGGAAAAGCTGGCTGAGCACTCTGGATGTGTCTGACGTAAGGAGAGCTTTCAAACGAGTGAACCTGCGGAAGTCTCCAGGGCCAGATGGTATTCCAGGCCGTGTTCTAAGAGGATGCGCCCGACCAGCTTGCGGGGGTATTCACCTCCATATTCAACCTCTCTCTAACACAGTCTGCAGTTCCCTCCTGCTTCAAGCAGGCCACCATTATCCTGGTTCCAAAAAAACCTTACATCACCTGCCTAAATGACTACCGCCCAGTAGCACTGACCTCCATCATCATGAAGTGCTTTGAGCGGCTGGTCAGAACCCACATCTGCACCGCCCTTCCTGACACCTTGGACCCCCTACAATTTGCATACCGCCCCAACAGATCTACAGACGATGCCATCGCACTGACGGCACACACCGCCCTCTCCCATCTGGAAAAA
>JACXGM010033305.1:0-12328 GCA_016801145.1 Umbra pygmaea
ACTAAAACAGTAAATGTTCATGATTTCAATCAAAATAACTTACCAAATTCTACCTTCAGTTCAAATTTCATGCAAATATCTGATAAAATGAAGAAGTTACAAGCAAAAACGTGAATAATAAGCATTTTTCGGTCACATGGCTTCTATTGGAATTAATGTATAATATTTTAATATAATCCCCGATATTATAAATACCATAGCTTTCTCAATCCTCAACTGATTTTCACAATCTAGGTGTCATTTTAAAGGGGATTTCCAGCTCTGTCTAGTCATGTGATCCATTTTGATCTTAGGGGTGTTTGAAAATGTTGTCATCATACCTACATTTACAACAAATGGAGTTTGACATTCAGCTTCAACAAGGCAGCACGTTCTACAGATAAGTTGAAACGCGGTTAAATTCTAATTGCCTAAATGCTTCTGTGGGAATATTTCATCCATGTCTACCGAAGAAAAGAGGACTTGCTTGTAAGGCTTGGACCAAAAATGACTGACGACCACATATGCGTCACTGAATCACTGAAGTTTTCCAGCACAAATGGAAAGTGACGTAGAAAGATGACAATTTCCAGATGAGTGAGTTTATTAAACCTATTTTCTGTACCTTGATAATGGAGCACACATCATGTCTGTATGGTAATGTTATTGTACTGTATGTGTAGTGTGCCAGCTGTATTTAGTAGCTAGCTTAGTGGGTAAATTACTATACCTTACTATATATAGGCTACTCTTTCTAGATAAAGGAAAATGGATGGGATCGCATTGCTTTTCAGCCGCTTTCGGGCTGTAGTGCCGGTTAATTCAGCACGTAGATCCCGTTCATAATCTTCCTACCTAAAATGCAGACTGCATACCCTAACTATATATAGGCTATTCTTTCTAGATAGAATACATGGAGGGGATCGCATTGCTTTTCAACTGCTTTCGGGCTGTAGTGCCGGTTAATTCAGCACGTAGATCCCTTTCGTAATATTCTTACGTAAAATGCCGACTGCATACCCTAACTTTTTATATTGTAAGGTGTAAAAGATTACTCCTTCTTTTTGGGCTTGCTTGTAATTTCTGCAACCAGGTACAGAACACCAAACGGGCATGATGAATAGAAATTAGACTACAATTTCAAAAACAAATATGTATAACTTTCTAGCGTCAAGCTGTACAGACGTGTGCTGTTGAATTGCCCATGTTCTGTATCGGTGTTCAAACGGGGACGGGCACTAAATTCGCTTAGAATTCTGGGAGTTGTGGTAGCTCAAGTTTAGACGGATACAGAAGCCCCCCAGTGGATGCAAAAGGAACTGAAATATACTATCAGCTTTTCTCTGATATATTGAAAAAGAACAGACATGTATATGCCATAAATAATCTATGGCAACGTTTGTAAATGGTATACTATGAAACTGATTTACTGTGGAACACTCCTTTAAGTTAATGAGGAGGCTGTCAATCAAAGGATGTCAAAGTGTCACCTTTTTCCCATTGGCTGATCGGTATCAGAGTGTTTATTGACTTTACATGCTTAGATTACAACGTTATTAGGTTTCATACACTCTCTTGCCAGAGATTTGAGAGTCTTGGTTAACCAAGGTGAAAAATGCTAGCTTTGATTATTTACATTTTCGCGTGGAGGATCTGGCTGGAAGTTTATTGCAGTAATCAGCATCTAACAACACAGAGTGTGGGAATTTGTTTTAAGTTTGATCATTGTCATAATTTTTCGACATACGATTCTGTTAATGCCGGAGCATTCGGACGCCCTTCTCATACACTGTCAATCAGTGGAGGCGCCAGAGTATTGTTTTTTGCTAAACAACGTCTAAAATACATCTGAATTTCAATGTGAATACATACTACACAATAGAATAGTGGATATCACCCTTCCTATTAGCAAGAAATACCACGCCAAACTGACTCATTTTTTCACACGCAAAATCACATCCAGAGCAACAGACGTGGACAGTCACTACTACTAAGACTAGGCAATAGTCTATTCGGGCTATTTTGACTCGTTCATTTTGTCTGGCAAACCTTTCCACTACAAACACACCCAATAGTGGTGGGCAGATCGATCCAAAAATAGATAGAATATTTTGTTTTTGAACATTGATTCTAGCGTTAATAGGATCAGATAACAGTTCCAGTTTCTCTCCTTTATCATAAAAACCAACCCTGTGTAGTACCCTTGGTTCCTCCCCTGCTGCATTTTTTACGTTCACAATCTGTTTCTAACTCCTGCTCTTGGCTTGCTTGCTATGGCTGAACGATTAAGTCCCGCCCCCTCATTAGCTTAGGGATGTGGAAATCCAGGGCACGAAGCACCCGTTCCACCACATCTCTCATCGTGGTTACCACTTGCATAGATGGCGGCGCCCATGTCGGCAGCGGCTGCAATAGATCACGGCAGAAATGCAGATGAATGTGTTAAAAACACAGTCCGAGTTCCGATTACGGAATGGCGAAACAAGAGGAGACTGGCATACGATCGGCATGATCTGCTGTTACTATTTACAGTCGGTAAAGTAATAACTATTGATCATAAGACTGCTGACTTACTCAAGATGCTTGGACTGCTACGCTCTCAGCGAGAGGCCGAAATAACATCAACTCTTCGTTTCAGCGCTACCCGCCATCAGAGGAAACTGAGAATAGAGAATTCCATTAGCATGGGGGGGCTAACTACTTTCCGTACGGATAGAAGTGGAGCCCTTAGCGGTAAATCTAAAGGCGGTGGGGTGTGCATCTATATTAACAATAGATGGTGCACAAACACAGATGAGATTCATTCTCATTGCTCCCCGGACATTGAGCTTTTAATAGTTAAATGTCGCCCCTTCTATCTACCAAGGGAGTTCTCTGCCATAATCATCATTGCTGTTTACATACCTCCCGATGCAGATACTAAAGCAGCCCTAAAAACTCTGTCTCTTTCCATAAATGAGCTGCAAACTATACACCCAGGGGGAGTAGTCATAGTTGCTGGGGACTTCAATCAGGCAAACATGAGAAAAGTCCTCCCTAACTTTTACCAACATGTGGACTTTGCAACAAGGGGAACCAACACACTGGATCATGTTTACACAAACATTAAGGGAGCATTCAGAGCATCACCCCCCCCCCCCCCTTGGCTCATCTGACCACATCTCTGTTATGCTAATTCCAGCATACAGACCCCTGCTAATTAGATCAAAGCCCTCCTTAAAGCAGGTGAGAGTTTGGCCAGAGGGAGCCATGTCAACTTTGCAGGACTGCTTTGAATGTACGGACTGGTCTGTCTTCAGAGATGCTGCCACCAAAGGCCATACCACAGACATCGAGGAATATGCTGATGTTGTATCAGGATACATAATCAAGTGCATGGATGATGTCTGTGTTACAAAAAACATAACAATCCGGGCAAACCAGAAACCATGGAAGACGACAGAGGTCCGAGCCCTGCTCGAAGCCCGGAACTTTGCCTTCAAATCTGGGGATGTCACGGCTCTCATGTCTGCAAGAGCCAATCTGAACAAAGCAATCAGATTGGCAAAGAGGGTGCATGGACAAAAAATCCAGGGTCACTTTAATGACCACAGAGACACCAGGAGACAGTGGCAGGGGATCCAGGCTGTCACTGACTATAGGACTACTTCCCAGTCCTGTGACGACAGCATGGATTTCCTCAACGACCTGAACAATTACTTTGGTAGGTTTGAAGTACAGAACACCACAACAGCGAGGAAAACTACCCCACAGGAAGGAGACCAGGTGCTCATACTGGATTCAGCAGATGTCCACCGGGTGCTGAGGAAAATCGACCCGCGGAAAGCTGCTGGTCCAGACATGATACCGGGCTGCTTGCTAAGGGAGTGTGCAGCTCAACTGGCTCATGTCTTCACGGACATCTTCAACATTTCCCTGAGTCAAGCTGTTGTGCCTTTATGCTATAAGACTTCTGCCATCATCCCTGTTCCAAAAAAACCCACCATTACTAGTCTGAATGACTACCGGCCCGTAGCACTCACTTCCATAATAATGAAGTGCTTTGAGAGACTAGTAAAGGACCATATTTCATCTGTCCTCCCCCCTTCATTGGACCCATTTCAGTTTGCCTACCACCCATACTGCTCTACCGGGGACGCCATATTCACAGCACTGCATTTCAGCCTGAAACACCTGGAGAACAAGAACTCTCTTGTGCGGATGCTGTTTGTTGATTTTAGCTCAGCATTTAACACCATAATCCCTCAGCATCTGGTCAACAAGCTGGGCTCTGATGTATTGGGCATAAGTTCTCCTCTGTGTAACTGGATATTGGATTTTCTCACAGACAGACCTCAGTTTGTGCGGGTAGGGAACAACACATCCACCATCATCTCATTGAGCACTGGCTCCCCACAGGGATGTGTTCTCAGCCCTCTTCTCTTCACACTGATGACTGATGACTGTTGTGCAATGTTTAGCACCAATCACATCATAAAGTACGCAGATGACACAACAGTGGTGGGTCTTATCCAGGACGGAGATGAAAGGGCATATAGGGAGGAGGTGAGACTCTTTGCAGACTGGTGCAGGTCAAACAACTTAGCCCTGAATGTCGAGAAAACCAAGGAGATGGTGGTCAACTTCAGGAGAAATCAGCCTGTGCACGCCCCAATCTACATCAATGGGACTGCGGTGGAGATTGTAAAACACACAAAGTTCCTGGGGGTTCACGTGGCTGACAACCTGTCCTGGGACCTGCACACCTCCTCCCTCATCAAAAAGGCACACCAGCGTCTGCACTTCCTGCGGCGGTTGAAAAGCGCCCACTTCAGTCCATCCATCCTGACTACTTTCTACAGGGGCACCATTGAAAGTGTTCTGACTAGCAACATTTCTCTCTGGTTTGGGAACTGTAATGTTGCAGAGAGCAAGGCACTGAGTAGAGTGGTCAGGATGGCTGAGTGGACTATTGGGACTACTTTGTCAACCATTCAGGAGCTGGCTCAGAAAAGATGCCTGTCAACAGCAAAGCGCATCATTAAGGACCTCACCCACCCTGGCCATAGACTGTTTTCCCACTTCCCCTCTGGTAGGAGGTATCGCAGTCTGAGGGCGAGGACTGTGAGGTTCAAACACAGCTTCTTCCCTACTGCTGTCAGACTACTGAATAAGGAAAACCAATAAAATATAACAGCAGAGACAATCAGACTACTACTCAGGTATATAGTTGTCTGTTCTGACTGCACCTTATTCTCGACTGCACTATTTTAAATATGGATATTTATACTTCCCACTGTACATATCTAGATATTTATTTTATTCAATATTTATCATTATAATGGCTCTGCGCACCTATATAAGCATTTATTTATTCCCTGTATATAGCTAATATCTCAATTTCTCTACTGTGTTATTAGCTGTTTCTGTGCTGTATTTTTTTAGCTGTGAACTTTGCACGTAATTTCGTACTACAGTGTACTGTAGAATGACTATAAAGAAATCTTGAATCTAGAATCTTGAATACAGAAAAAAAATATATACAGCAATAAATAAATACAGAAATAAAAGAATATGGAAATAAATTAATATAAAAATAAATAAATACTGAAATAAATAATCATGGAAATAAATAAATAGGGAAATAATATTTATTAATTAATGTATAATTTTGTATTTTTATATTTTTATGTATATTTATATAAATGTGTATTTATTTATTTATTATTTTGGCAGACTTGGCAGACCATAGTGACCACAATGAGCCTTAACTGACACATTTACACAGTTCTTTTGCCAGCTTTCCTTCCTGCTTTACATCTGGATTATATTTTTTATGTTCTGTATATTTCTCTAACATTATTGTTTGCTCTGAGTTGAAAATGTGGCTGTGTGTCACTATGTCCCCTGTGTTATGTTTAGTTTTTCCAGTATTATGGTTTCTTCATATATGATGTTTGTATATTGTGTTTTGTGTATTTATTCATATTTCTCCAGTGTTTTCCAGTTTTGTGTCTAGGTTATCCTGTTAGAAGTCTTGTTTGTTATGTCTACTGGTGCCCTCTTGTGGTTTCAGGTTATTTATGCAGTGATTTTAGATATAAATCCCATAATTTTGATGTACGTCTTTGTCCTTGTAATTATCTGCAGCTCTAATCAATTAGCTCTTGGTCCACCAGTATATATACACCTGAGTTTGTCTTTTCAGTGTCCGTCATTGTTTTCCTGTGGTTACGTGTTTTGAGTTTCCATAGTAAGTGTTTTGCATGTTCTAGTTTCTAGTAGACTGCTCACGTCTAAGTCCTAGATTCTAGTTCTCTTGTTTTCAAAGTTTTTAGTAGACTGCTCATTTTCAAGTCCTAGTTCTAGTTACAGAGAAGAAACAGTGTGTATTTATCACCTAGATTTTTGGTTTCTACATCGAAAGGCATATATCATACGTTTTGGAAATAAACATTGTTATTATTTAAGTAAACATAACTTTCTCCATCCAATATATATACCATACCGTGACACTGCTTGGGTAAACCTGGGTTGATTTAACAAGTTGATAAACACCGTTGTGACATCTCTTATACAGATTGCGGTTGTTAGGGTGAGCGAAGATAGCTAACATAAATATATCCTGGTTATGTTGATCTTGCTTCATAGTGTAGGTCTCATATGCAGGGAGATCTTGTTCTCTGTTTTTTTAGAACACTTAGAAAAACAATAAATCTAAACCAATAAGGCTGGGACTATATAAAGGTGACTTTTATGCCCAAATCAACTAAACACATCTGCCTCTACAAAGCGACAAACACTTAGTCCATTTACGTGGACTAATCGGTATGAGATAATTACATTGATTACAAAGGTTTAACATCCTCAGGATGATTACTTGCAACACATTAATGAAGTGGGTCACACAAATTGCTCTCTGAATACATATAGGTTTTAACTCCTCAGGATGAATACTCATAAATACATTATGCTGTATTGGCTGCAGTGTTTCCATCAAGCTCTTGTAGGTGTTAGATAATTATTAATTCTAACAGGAGAGGGGTAAGGACACAAAATGATGCACATCACCTTCTCGAACACAGAGTGGCTATATAACCTACTTCATTACTAACCACCAACCGGTGTATGGGATTAATTACCTACTGTGATGTGAACAATATAGTCCCTTATGTATACGCGTAGGACTACATGGTGATAAGGCGAGAGCCAAGGAGTGAAGTATAGATATAACAACTAGCTTAAGAAGAACGCCCATTCGTCCTAGCATACTGACTTACAAAATAAAGTGTTAAACATTATATCTGTTTGATATTACTTGCAAAGTTATAGTTACAGCGACAAACATTACACCTACAATCAACCAGGTCCTGTGTGTAATAGGATGATCAAAAGTCACAGAACACATAACCTGAGTGTCCAGAAGGCAGTGCGCCAGTTCCACCAATAACCAGAATTTCTACATTATAAAATGAATTGTGTGTATATATACACACAATTCAAAACAAATAATGCAGTTAAATGCCACGACACTCATATAAAGTCCTTTTTTGTGGCAGTTTTTTTGTGTTGGCACCTTTTAGCTACGTCAAGTCAAGTGTGCCTAACATGAAGAATGACTTTCCATCGACAAAATGGCAAATTCTAGTGCTAATGTGATAATGTTGTAGATTCTTTGTTAAAGAATTCCTTTAATTCCTTGGAGTACAACAAAAAGTGAAAATTTAAAATGTTGGATAACCTATGCCTGAGATCAGTTTCATGAAGAAGGGTGAGACAGATTGGTATGAAAAATATAGCTGGTTAAAAAGGAGCATTTCATCCGAACACTTGTTTTGCTAACCTGAAGAACATAGATTGTGCATGTGTAAGGCATGGGAAAAGCAATGAACATATCAGTGCCAACATCAAAATTTAATTTTGTGTCTAATTCGTTAAATATCTAAACAGAATGAGAATGCATGATTTTTTTTAAATGAGGCTGGTTTATTTTGAAAGAATATCCCTATCTAACAGTTCAGATGTCACAAAATGCCTTTAGTGTCAGCTAATATTCTCCTACATCCCCCAAGTTTAAACAGACACACATACCTTTCTTTCACAGTTTAGACAAGATAAGAAAATATAAAACAGGCTTTTCTGCAACTCCAGCATTAAACACTATACAGTTTCTGTGATAAACATAACATTAATAAATAAATAGTCTTATCTTCGTTAGATTAATATGGACTTTTCAAAAACATCAAACACATTAAGGCAATATACTTGTAAACATTTCAAAAGGCACCTCTGAATATTGCTTAAACAAAGACCCTTATTTACTAGAATAACATTTGAATATTGACTACTACATAGTATAACTGTTTCACACATTAGTAATGATTTCTGTCATCTACTCCTTTAGTAGCTACTGGGAAAGCATCGCATTGCTCACGTAATGGATGAAGGTCAGTATATTCAGACTGCTTGGCACAAATTCTACGAAGAAACAGGGATGATCTTAAGCAGCTTATTGACACATTTTTCAAGATGCAAGAATTGTTTTTCAAGGGCCAAGATGTTCCAATGACAAGGGTAACTACAAAGAACTTGCAGAAGTTATTGCTCGATGTGTGTCAAGTGGACGAGAGGCGCAGTCTGTTTTTGTTTTGGTGAACTCAGAGATGTCTGAGTTTTGCTTTATGGAGAAACTTGTAGCTCAAACATGATTGTGCCGCTGTAATGGTTTTGGACTTGAAAGGCCTGCAGGCAAAAGTAAGAGAAGTAGCTCCGAGTGCAACCTTCATTCATTGATATGCACATTGGCTAAATTTAGTACTCAGTCATAGTGCAAAGTCCACTCCAAAAGATAAGTTTTTCTTTGCAACACTAGGAGCCTTCACCACTTTGTTTGCTAGTCTACTAAGGGGGTGATATTGCTTGAACAGGCTTGTTGTGCACGCTTGCCATCCAACGCACCAATATGTTGGAATTTAATTTCCAGGATTGTCCACACTCTGGCAAATATTTATGAGCAACTGACAGATACATTTTCACGTATTACAGAGAACCCTTCCATGGATGATGATACTGTGTTATGTGCAGATGTTTTTAATGCAAAATTTGAGGATTTTGAGTTGATTTTTTTACTGCTCCGTTTTGTTGAACTATTTGCTTACACAGATGTTGCGTTTGACAAAGTCCAACAGAAAGCCATGAATGTAGCTTACAGTAAATGAGGAATTGAGAATCTAACAAGAACCACTTTGTACTGCATTCCTCAGTTCACTTAGTTCTTTGTCTGTTGCCGAGGCTTCCTCTACCTCCCTTGTGGTTAGGGCCCTTGGAGTAGCATTTATAGCAACAAACCGTATGTATTCCTCTGCTCTGTATTCATTAGTTTTTTTTCTACTGCATTTTCCCCCCAGCAGCCGTGACAGCCGTGGTGTGACACTTCTCTGCATTTAGTGTCAAACCATAGCTCTCCAGTCTCTTCAGAACTGTATGTAGTCTTTGATCGTGGCTCTTTTGATCTGGGGCATGAAGGATTATATCATCAGAAATATTCTCTACCTTTTCGATGCCGGCCAATGCCGTCGAAATCTCGTGCTGGTACTGTTCCCTTGTCATGGAGACACCAAATGAGTCTCTTGTACCTAAAGGTACCTGTGTGTACTGCAAACATGGTGATTTTAGTCTATCAGTTAGTGTTTCCATTGCGTTCATTTTAACTTGGCTCTGAGCCACGGCAAAACTTCTAATGACACGACACAAAAAATAATAATAGTAACATCTAAAGGATCATTAGCATGACTTTTGAATATTAATGGAAATTAAATAAGTGTTAATCGCTCCCAGGTCTTTCGCCTAGGGCTCCAAGAAACCTTGCACCGGCCCTGCTTTCCACCCAGTCAGCATTAACCTGTGTGGCCTTCGGCCTGGTGGCGTCCGGTGGCCTGCTCTATCCCAGCTTCCTCTTATAATAATTGGAGGACATGTTTGTGTGTCTTCTCATTCAGCATATTTGTTCTCATTCTCTTTTCTATTAAATATTGATCAGGCATTTGACCTAAATAGCAGTTGGGAATTTTGCCAGAAGTATTCTGTAAACAATGTTTTTTATATCATCCTGTGTAGCTCCGCCATTCACTGCTACCCTAAGTGCTTTCTCGCTGTACTGACATCACTGCTTGGCAGTGTCTTATTGCAACTGTATCATTATTGTTTTAAAAAGTAACAACAAAAACGGTATTTTGTCAATGATTTCACTTATGACGGACCTCAGGGATTCTGTTACCAGAAGGGGGCATCTAAAGCCTTTACTGCAGCTCCAGAGGTGAAGGTTCTTGCTGATACATAATGGAATAAATCAGAATAAACTTGTTTTTTACGTGGATCCATTACAGCACAATTCCCACTAATAAATATGGTTAGTCCAAATAATGATATTTGCAGACACAGATTTCCAACATAGATTTCAGGGACACAACTTGATGAAAACACTATTGCATTGGCATCATAATTGAAGGCATCCACTATTTTAATGTAATGAAAAAGGTGGGGTTTATTGGCTAATCCCACCTAAATACCTGGTTGGTCAGTGGCTTCTGAACTAAAACAAATGTTTTGCTGGTTGCTGGAGTCAGGCTGCATGTCACGGTTCTAGGATGAGGAGGCAGGCGCGTCTTCAATTAACATATATTTTTATTGAAGCACACAAGGAAGAACTGACAAGAAACAATGAACAACACAGAACAAACAAACCCACAGAACTAAATACCCAACTAACGAGGGGAGGATGTGCAGGTGTGGACCAAACAACAGAACTGATAGGTACACCAAAACATGTGACGGGATCATGTGACACAAAGAGTGGGAAACAAAACCAAAACAAAACACATAGGGGAAAACCACCCTGTAGTGACACAGAACAAGGACAGAGTCTACAGACATTGTGATACTGCACTAGACATTGTGCCAGGCTAAACCAATATCACAGGATTTCATGAAATAGACAAAAAATGCTTATTGGAAATTCGAAACATATTTCCGTTTTTGTGTCTCATTATCGGTAACAGCGCCCCCTACTGGAGTTAGCAGGGTCAGTGACTCCTGGGTCACTTTGGCCTGTTCCATGTTTTATGTACTGTTTTACCCTTACATCTGTCAGACAGTGTAATAATTTAATTATAATTGTTTTGAAATGGCTTTTTATCTGCTCTCAGACTCATGTGAGTCAGACTCATGTTAGTCATCTTTTTAAAAAACTGCAGGTAGATATTTAGATCTTAGCATGATGTGTTACCCAATATTTATGTGGATAGCACCAAACCTAAAAAAGTTCCTTATTTATTTATTAACGTTTATTTTAAGGAAAATAAGCTGAGACCAGCCTATTTTACAGTTGTGCCATGTGACAAAAACACCAACCAAAAACTAAAACAGAATAAAACATCCAATAAAATTGTTAAATAAAACATGTGCATAGTTAAAATAACTTTAAAAGAAACATTCACAGTTGATGGTAAAAAGGTCCTGTAACAAACATTTTAATTACCTTAAAGGCACTAAAACCTCTAGCGTAAGTTTGTATATCATTCCTAGAGTGTGAGGCATGGTCTTACAAGCTTGTTATTTATATGGTGTAGGTACAATGCAGAAAAATCCACTTCTCTTTCTTTACTGTGTAGTTCAACACAGTGTGATTCTGAAGTTCTGAGTATGCCTACATTTAATCTGACATATTTAAGTAACTGCGTACAGTGCTTTATTAGACACAGACACAAATCAACACCTACAACTCAATGTATAATATAAATTTCCAAGTTTGACAGGTGGAACCAAGCCTTCCAATTGGCTGAGCCGATTAAGCCCGCCCCTTTTCCTACCCCTTTCCCCACCCCTTTCCTCGCCCCTTTCCCCCTCCCCTCATTCGTTCTTATTGGTCCATGTACGCTCCACCCTAATGCAGCTGTCAAATGTTTGATGACAGGTTTACAGCTTTGCTATTAGTCCGTTGTGCACTCCACCCTTAATGCATTCCTGTTGGACATATGTACACCCTCCCCGAAACAGCAGCTGTGAAACATTTAACAACAAGAACCGAGCATTCCTATTGGTCCTTTTAAAAATACTGTCATGGTTTTCTAAAGTTTATCAAGCCATCCATCTAAAGATGCTCCTCCCTTTATCTTCTCCCAAGTAGGTAACCATCAGGGTCTTTTGGTCATAAGGATTCTTCACCATTAATGTTATTTAAACATTTTCTCAAGCCCAAATTTCTAACTCAGTGTGTCAAAGATCTCTCAGTTTGCAAAAGCAAACGCGTGTGTGTGTGTGTGTGTGTGTGTGTGTGTGTGTGTGTGTGTGTGTGTGTGTGTGTGTGTGTGTG